>JAMAHW010000096.1:0-168423 GCA_023627715.1 Periconia sp. R9002
TCGGCATTTATTTTCTGTTAATAGCATTCTGTTCGCTGTATTTATTTGTCGTTTTTTTTTTTTTTTTTTTTTTTTTTTTTTTTTTTTTTGGCTAATTTTGTTTCACACAGACTCTGTTTTCCTTCCCCTCGGTGCCTTTGCGGTCTCCTTCTGTTACTTTGCTTGTTCTCCTTTACGTGTGATAAGATCTTTTGCATTTGGTCTTTCAATCAACCTTTAGGGGGGCAGGGCAGGGGATTCTATATGAATAGTTGTGCCCATTACTGATAGACTCTCTCGTTTACTGTCAAGTACAAACTTTTTACATTACTGCTGCTCGTAAACGAGGGAAACAACCCCAGAAAACAGCAGGGTCGAGATAAAGGCAGCTATAGCTATATATATTAAAAGAAATAATGTATTTACAGTATGAAGTTATGCGTTATGTATATGTGTGCAAACCGACTACTACCTCGCACTTCTCCTTACGCGACCAAGCCCTTCTGCCACCAGCGACACCGGTCATTCGCCGCATCGTCGCGAGTCTGGTAGATGGACGTCTGCGTCAAATCGATAATCTGCGCGTTGGGACCATACTTGGGAAAACTGGGGAGACCGCTCCAGCGGGGAATACCCTGCTGTGCAAAGGACGTCTCGAAGCTCTGCAGCGCGAGGGCGACGGTCTCGTTGGTAACGGCCGAGTTACCGCCCGTGGCCGGGTAGAAGGTGTAAGGGAGATCGGCGGCGTGGACGCCGGGGAAGACGTTGAAGCGGTACCCGTACGTGTTGTTCTGGAACCCCGTGTGCACGTAGAAGGTGTTGCAGACGAATGTCATTTCGGCGATTACGAGGCTGACGCGACCGGTCTGGTCTGTGTAGCCGCGCGAGCCGTCGAAGATCGGGGGGTAGAGCACGGTGGTGATGTAGTCGAAGCTGGACTGCGGGATCTTGGGGAAGGTGCGGCGGACGTAGGCCGCGAAGTCGTCGTTGCTTTGGATGGAGGGGTCCGTGAAGATGAGGCCTTCGAGGCCGTTGTGGCCCGTCATGACTTGGATTGTAGGGTCAAACCGCCCGCTTGAGAGTAACCTCCCTGGGAGATCGGGTGCGAAGACACCGTCGACTGTGGGCCCGTAGATGAAAAGGCCGTACAAGGCATAGCGGCCGATTTGTAAGGCGTTGGCTCGGATTAAGGTGTTGGAGTCTAGGGCTCGAGCTTGTTGTAATGTCGTAACGTTGGCTACTGATAAGAACTGATTGAAAACGTCTTGCTGGAGTCCACGATCCGGCTGTGGAAGGAAACCCGGCGACTGGATAATGGCCTTCTGGAACGGCGTCTTCTTGGGGGGCCTGCCACCGTAAGCCTGTTTTATGGTCAGTATGTGTAACTTCCTCTACACACCCTAGAAAATAAGGGCTGAAGAAGCTTACGGTAATCTGGTGAACAATGCTGCCACCTCCGGCGCTGTCGCCCATAACGGTCACCCTCTTTGGGTCTCCTCCAAACTTCCCGATGTTCGTCTGAACCCATTCCAAAGCAAAACGCTGATCGTATAGACCAGCATTTCCGACGCCGTCCGCTTGAACTGTCGGTCCTCCTAGGAAACCAAAGGCGCCTATCCGGTAGTTGATTGCTACAATGATAAGGTTGTCATCGCTGTTCGCCGCAGCTCTCTTTAGCAGACCCGATACAACAACTCCGTCGGTCTTACTGCTTACAGCGAAACCACCTAAGTTGAATATAATGTTAATGAACTGCGCGGAATATCTTTCTTGTCATCCGGTGGCACTTACCACCATGGAGCCAGACGAGGACGGGCGCTTTAGGACGTGGACCAATGTTATCGAAGGCCTTCTGGGGCGCGAATACGTCCAGAAACAAACAGTCCTCTGTAGCACTTGGGAGCTGTTTGGTGAGTTCTTCATCTGAAGGCGTCGTTCTCGGTGGAGGGGTGAATGGCTGTCCCGAGAGGTAGGCTGGAAGGAACGCATTGGCGGTATCGGCCCACCAGACGGGCCCAGCAGCGCAGGTGACGGCCTTTTCGCCTTTTTGCACGGTTGCCCTGTCTACCTTGGGCGCGACGGGCGCTCTCCACCGTAGGTTTCCAACGGGTGGTGCGGCGTAGCGGATGTTGGAAAAGTTGTAGTAGCCACCGGCTGTCTTTGTGAATGTGGCCATTGGTAATTAGCACTCTGTGGAGATAACTTGTACTATAGAGAGAAACACGCAGCGCAACGTACATTGAACTCAATGGCTTGGTGGAGTTCATAGCCAAGGTCAACGATGGGAAGACCAGGAGCTGGCGGCCGGGCCGCATCCTGTGCACGAGAAACGTGCAGGAGGGCGCAGAAGGCAGCGAGGGGAGAGTAGACAGATCGCATCGTCCTTGCTCGTCTTCTCCTTGGAGCGAGGGGATTCGGATGACGGTAGAGAGGAAGGATTTGTCCGCAGTTGGCGGTGCGTCTTGATTAAATAGCTTGTGCGTACCTACCTAGGTGGTAATGCTTAAGACTGAGGTCTGTACTCATGACGCTATGGCCTTGGAGCACATGGGTCTCCCTGCACAGCGCATGAACCACGTGTGCAATACGGGCATCCGTCTGAGCATATGCTGAGCATGTGGATAACAAGAACACGATTACGGCATTCTTGTGGAGAAGTGTTGGTGGTGGATGGCAAGAGCAAATGGCAGCAAGTGGCGCGCATAATCTGACAGTCCAACACGCGGCCCTCGGCTAGGTGCGTTTGCCCCTGGGCAGGGCTACAACCCAGCAGTCCGTCTTCTAGAAGGGACTTGAAAACCCATGGCCAATGTTAGCCTCGCGGGCCTCGGGCGGAACCCATGTTGTTGGGTCGTTCGTTCCACACATCCGTCCTGGTCAAAAGCCACTTACTGTCCAGTGGTCTAAATGCAAGTGATCCTACCAATCTTCCCGCTTTTCCACCCTGCCCCTGGTCACCTTTCGGATTATCTAGCTATTTTGGCTCTGGGCAATCTGACAATCGGTGCATTGTGTGGCCCATTGACGCTCCATCCCTGACAATTTACTACTTACCTATTTATTGTAGTCACCAACTCGCTGATGATAATATTTCTTGGCACTTTGAATACGAAGAATGGATCCTGTAAGAAATCGCCTATCTATATTTGACACCACGTGCCTGCTGCACCTATTCTTCCTGTAGTCTTCTTACCATGGCCCTGGTCTGAGCGATGGTTCCATTTCCCAATATCAACCAGATCTCCCGTTGCATACATATTTCTACATGGGGGAAAAAGTTTATTGGGCCTATCCTAGAACTCGGATTGTGATTGATCCTTTTCTTATTGTCACCCAGTACCATGGGATGTGTTTAGAGAAAGTCGTGATAATGATAGACGTACCTTTCAAGCTATAGCACTTGGTGAGTGGTGGAGTTAAAAAAAGGCAAAAGAAAAAGGAACGAAGAAAGTCAGACAACCCTACCCAACAAAAACTCAATCTAGTAATGACAGAAAGCCCTCGCTTTGGTTCCCCATTCCCGGAGGTAGTTGGGATTGCCCTGTGCCATCGTTACTTATTCCGGGAACCGGGAACCCTCTACTCCCTGTACATCTGATCAAGAGACCAGTTTGGATGTTCATGAAGATACTATACTGTCATTGTTTTGGTCCGAAACAGGGATTTATTAATAGGGTTTGTAGCATGGCGGTGAATCACAGCTCAACTTCCTGTGTAAATGTTCTCGACAAGGCCGTGATCGCCAGAGGCTTGCTTGGCTTTGGGTGTGAAGGTACTCTAGATAGATGTGATTGTACCCTAGAAACACGTGGTGGCTACGGCGTCCCCACAGCTGGGTTTGCAACTCCGCGTTAGCCACGGTAGGTATAGGGTAACAGATAGCAGAAGCTCACGGCGTTGTGATCAGTCAAAACTTGGATAATTGCTTGTATAGATACCTGCAAAAGAACATACGATTGGGTCTTACGAAGAACGCCTTCCCCACCGTCTTCCTAGACATTAAGCCTCCTATATCCCGTCATATCCATGCGTTATTTGTAGCACGTAGCTTGATGGTAGTTCTCAAAAGTGAATTGAGTCAGTCTAGCGCTTAGAACCTCCCTTGTCCCCTCTTTTTGCCACCAATTCGCTAAACTACCATCAATCTCACTGCAGCAGGCACAGCACCGATTAAGTAGGTAACACAAACCCGCTACCTATCATTCTGCAACGTCGGGCTACCACGGAGAGATAAGTCCTGCACGACATCCCCATCATCCAGCCTTATCTGCGCAGCACGGAAACCGATGCCACCGCCTAAACACCACCGGTCACACCGTACATGTGCCTGTTCGCTGATGGCATTCGGTTTCAAATATACAAGACATGAAATCATGATAGCAAGTCTCTAGTCACTTTACCGATTATGAACGCCACTCGTGTTGTCTTTATCCATTTGCATGATTATTCTTGGGGAGGCAGGGCTGTTCGCCTTTTTTATCACTCATGTTGGGACAGCCTTCCCCCCCCCCACAACAAAAAAAGGATAAGAAGAACGAGGCAAGGGTGTGAAGCGTGGAGCCCACGTGCTGGGCCGAGCCGAAGCGATTAGGCAAAAAGAAGCGCGAGGAGGGTGAGATTCTCAAGAGGTAGGATCGGCACTTTGATTCGCGTAGTAAGAGCGAGACGGTGTGATGGCTTAGCAGGCTGGGCTAGACTTGAGTGTCCTCGTTTTGAACTAACCACAGGACGTAATAGAAACTGCTTCGGTGGCAATCCTTTTCAATGTGTGCAACAAGTGACTTGTGAAGGACGCGGAATTCGCGCTTGCAACATACCCTGCGATCCTTGGAAATGGCGACATATGTCTCACTTTGAACCATCGTAATGTTTCCATGCCAGATGCTCGGGTCCGACTCTTGCCACTTAGAATCTGCTTCGTTTACACAAATATAGGCATACATTCCATCTTCCATAGTGCTACTCCGTCACTGAATTAACAACGTCACCTCCTCGATCACTACCTCGCCAGTGTTCCCCAGCATACCTTCCAACATATCCCCTTTACCCACTTCCTTCCACAGCAACAACAAACCCCATCCACAAACAACAAAACATTCACACTCCCTCAAGGGCAGATATCTCGTTCACATCCCCTTCAAAACCTACCCCACCAAAGACACGATTACCCAGGCGGGGCGGAGATGGCAAACTCTTACTAAGTACTTCGTATTTCACCCAACCAATCGATTGGGCAGCCGAGTATGCGGAAATACGAGTGGGTACCATAAGCTGCTTGGTATCTCGCCCGAAGAGGCGATTGGATGAGCGGGTACGGGGGCACGCGGGTGTTAATGTATCCCGCAGTCACAAACATTAAATATTATTGTAAAGCACCTAGAGTATCTCTACAAAAAAATTCTATATTCTTAAGTAGTAAACTAAGAAGAGAATTACTAATGATATACTATAGAAATATTTTCCTAGTATATAACTTACTCTTATAAGGACTAATATTATAACAGGAAAAGGTCCTTAAAGGGGGGTATGTGGACTGGTTAGTGTTGTGAGGGCGGGCTATTTCCACACCCGCGTGGGGGGGATTACTTATGTCTGTCAGACAGGTGGTGTTGTGAAGTTGGAGGAGATTCGTTGCGTACATTGTTTTTTAGGGTTTAATGAATAGATAAATTGTTTAATGGAGGGGTTTTATAGAGTGTTGTGGACACGGGTTAGGGGTGTAGAATTGGGGTTTATATATAAATGAGACGGTCAACGCGGTGTTAAAAGAGCTAGTTGTGTATATTAATGTGTTTGTACTGTAACAAGAGAATTGTATGTGTTGGATACATAGTTGAACTTGCCGTCCCGTATAACGGTGTATACGGGACGGCAAATTCAACTACATATCCCACATATACAAACCTAGAAATTCTACATAGAAGAGGGGGTATCAAATCTTCTCGCGCTACCACCACCAAACAACGAACCAACCATCCATCCATCCAACAGAAAAGACAAACCTCTACATCCTCGCCTTCAAAACCCCAGCATCCCCCCTCTCATACAACGCCATAGGAAAAGCCGCATCGCCTTCCTCCCAAAACCCCTCCCCACCCAGCGCTCTCCTCCTATACGCGCCAACAGCCCCCTTAACTAACCGCGTCACCTGCTTTCTCTCCTCGCTAAACTTCGGCCACTTCGCCATCAACTTTTCGAAATCGTCGCCGATTAGGTACCGCACTTTCTCGCCTGCGCCGCCGTGTAGTAATAACGCCTCGTACGCTTCCAGGGTGAGGAAGGGTGAGTATACTACGGTCGAAGCGTCGATGAGGGATACTGCCTCGCCGAGCTCGGAGCCGCGTGATGTACGTGAGATGTTGATGCCGAGGGATGAGAGGAAAGATTCGTCCGCGCGTGTGAAGACGGGGTCTTGGGCGTAGAGTTTTAGAGAGGTGTAGCCTGCGGCTTTGAGGGAGGTGGAGATGGCGAGGAAGATGGCGAGTTGTTTTAGAATGCGGGGTTGGTTTTTGCTGGGGGTTGTTGGGCTTCCGAGGCCGAGGGAGAGGAGGGTTTTGATGGGGGTTGTTGGAGCTTTGGTGAAGGTGGAGATGATGTGTTTGGTCACGGTTTGGGAGAGTTTGGAGGAGGCGTAGAGGGTTTGGATGTCGGAGAAGAGAGTGTGGAGTTGTTGGTCCCGTGCAGATGGCTTTTTAGATTTGGGGGTTGGTGTTTTTGATTTGGGTTTTCGTGATGAAGGGAAGGCGTGTTGGAGTGCTTCTACCGCGGCGAGCGACATTGCTGTGGAGTGATCGATTGGTTTCTCGTGATTTGTTCTTGTTGTCGCAAAAGTTCCACAATTCAAGTTTTGTAGCTCACAAGAGGACGAATTGTATTTCCGAGCTCTTTGAAAGAATATCCGAAGAATATACCAAATAAATCCGAAGTTGCCAGACGAATCAATGTCCGAAATCTGAGTGTTAACCGTAGTCGATACATCCCCAACAACGGCCTCTAAGCTCCATCTTATACTGGCGCGCCATATTGCACAATACCTCAATTTCAAATTCAAGAATAGGTTGGTTGTCTTTCAAATCAGAAAGTCGGAGGATAGTTGTCGCGCACAGGAGTGAGTCGAACGTCGGGTTTCATAAGCAGGCCGCATTGTAGGGGGACCGACCAATCAGATTCGCCCCATAGCCTCCGTAAGCTGATGCTGAGAAATCCAACCACTCCCATTACCTCCGGACATCAGGGAATTGCGAGATTTCACCGCAGAAATGGAGTTTTGTCGATTATTCATTCGGAGATACCTACGTCATCGTATGGTATGTTCACAGTAGATTATGGATAGGTAGATGTGTGTGATGAGGTCTTGGCGGATTATTGGTCGATGCTGCTGTGCCCAGGTGTTCTTTAGATGGAGGGGTAGTGGGTGGTGACCATTTCGGAGCATTCGGTCAATCGTCTTGTCGTTCTCATTTTCCTTCACCAACCACCTAGGGATGTTCTTTTCATGGAGCCATGGTGGTTGATGATGTCGGAGAGAGCATCATCACTTTTCACGAATATATTTTGTTCGATGTGGGTGCTAAGCAATTACCTACAGGCATAACGCCCACGTGATCCCTCCCTTTTGTTTTTCGGTTTCCTGTGTTTTTGTTATAATATTTTTTGAATGGGTAAAGATAGGCTTTAGCACTGCGGTTATATCTGAATCTGATCCCTTGGTGGAGCTGCGTAAACCCTGAAAAAAACCGTCAGAGCGGACTGATGAGTATTGCCCGCTACCGATCGTATGTAACATTTGAACAATCCTCACAAGGCAGAACCGGCATGATCGATCGCAGAAGACGCAAGCTCCTGGTACTCAAAACGAATACGAATAAGATCTCTACGTATTTCACACATATACCCGTACTGTACAAATCTAGAAATCGATTGAATCTCAAACCGAAGTGCACTACGATATCTTATCGTTATCCGCCAGCCCGCACGCTTATCGATTACCCCCCCGCCCACCTACCAACACTTTATCTCGAAACCTTCCTAATTAGGAAGGTTGTCTCCCTACCAACTACATGCCTAGGTGTACAGTTTGCTACAATGCACTGGGTATGTGATTATAACGATCCGTCATCGATACTCTGCGATGATACATCATTTTATATCATGACTTTTTCCATGAGTAAGGACATCAACCCCTCAAAGCAACCCAAACCCGCCAGAAACCCCCTTCCCCGTAATCTTGAAGCTCAAACTCAACTTCAGGGCCTTCCCTTTACTCTTTGCTGTGAACTCCTGTCTTCTCTCCCCCCACTCCCTCGACCCGCTGGACTGCTGTCTCATCTCCGGTCTGATCTCAGGTCTGATCTCAGGTCTAACTTCATCCCTCTCCCACTTCCTCCTCTGCATCTCCTCCTTGCGTCTTCTCAACTCCTCCTCCTTAGCCCTGATCTCTCTCCTTCTATCCTCTTCTTTTCTCCTCTGCGCCTCTTCATCACCCCTCGACCGTTCCTGCACCTCCTTCAACACCGCGCTCCTCATCGCTTCTACCCCCGCAACCTCATGCGGCGGCACACAATCATACAACAGCACCCCTCCCCAACTCTCCGCCACGAAACACTGATACCGATACGCATGCAATCCTACATTCTTCACCTCCTCGATCCCCCGTTCCTGCGTGCGCGAGTACTCCAGCATGCGGCCTAGGACAGTATAGTAACCGAGATCCCACACAGCGCCGTGTTTCTCGGTGAGAAGGAGGAAGTTTGCGTCTGCACCGAGGCAGACGAGACGCGGTTTGTCGATCCAGGTACCGTTTTTGATGCGGTGCTGGAGCGCGGTCAGGAGGAGTGGTGGTAGGTTCATCCAGAGGTAGGAGATGTTGTCTGTCACGTAGAATGAGGTATTGTAGGGGCCAAGGGTTAGGCGAATGTTAGGAATCGAGCGGAGAAGGGTGCCTTGGGGGCTTGTGGCGAGGAGGAAGTTGGTTAATTCATCGGGGAGGTCTTGAAAATCTAGCATGTCGTTCAGTTCCTGCTTCTGGATTTCCCTTTTATTGGATATGGGCTACTTTGTCGTACCGATATGGTCGTACCCTCTAGAGTCTCGCCATGTGAGGAGGAAACTCTGCTCATACCCAAGTGTCACGTGATGCACTTGTTGGAGTTGCGCTGAGGTCAAGAGCGTGGTGAGTTTGGCGGGAAGGCGAGTACTACCGAAAGGTCAGTGAAAACATGTCGAAATACACCATCAATCAACATACTAATCCTTCCGTGAAGGACACTGAAAGAAGTGGCACCCTCGCTGGCCAAACGTAAAAGTGGTATCGACCGTCCTGGCGCTATCGCTCTTCCGCCTCGTGGGCATCAGGGGTAGCGAAAACATGACTGTTACGTCTTAGCCTTCAACCTTCTCGACAACGACAAATATAATCTACGGAGGCAGCAAAAAGTCAAACAAACGACCAACAACAAGAGGTACAAGTCAGCAATCCACGAGAGCCAGCAAGCAGAAGGGAACACTTCAATGGCCGCCAAGCCGCTCCTTTCGCGCACGTGGGCAAGGATCAATCAAGTTTATTGAACTGCACATACATAGCAACGCACGCACCGCTTCAAAACAATGCCCATAGTAACACCGACATCACCGCTGTCATGCACTCGCAAAAGGGCGAAAAAAGGTTATAGTTGACACGCTTTTCCGACGTTTTTGCTTTTTGTTCAGTCCGTTTTGTCGCACGGGGGAAGTGAGGCTGTCCGCACATGCATAACGGCCCGTGACGTCATTTTCACTGCTTACATCACCCTCCGACCTTTCATCCAATAACAACACAGCAATGACCGCGACAACGACGACAATAACGCCGTTCTTCTCGTTTGGCCCGGACGATGGTTTTATATGCAAGAACTATGAGGGGTTGAGATAGTAAGAAAAGCTTTGTTTTTCTAGAATTTGCGTGGTGGTGTTGGAGCAAGAAGCTAAGAGATATATCGTGTGTTATAGTCGCCATCTCCCGCCTGGACTCCACGACCTCATCCGCGGCGGAAGCGTGTTGGATGTGTATTGGGCGTCGCTGGGACCGATTCCGGAATCATGGATTCTGAGTTTTAAGGATGCGAATGGGAAGCATAATCTTGGTATGTCCAAGTCTTCGTTCTTGTCCACTACCACAGTCATCCATATCAACATTCGGAGCAAGAAAGAAGACTGGAAACCCCCCAATGGATTGAACAGAAAATACTAACCATTCACCAACACGCAGCATACGGCCCACACCTCCCACCCCGCCTCCTCTCGCACCTAAAAAAAGTCACCCCCAACCCCCAAATCCGTACCTTCCTCGGCCCGCACTCCTCCTACATCTTCTGGGACCCTTCCTCAATCCGATGGGGCGCCCTCCCCAGCAGCCTCGAAGACTCCCTCCAGTCCTGGCTCACCCCCTCCGGATGGAAAGCCGGGCCCCCACGCTTCGTAACATGGGGACTCTCCGACGCCTTCTTCGCCATGAGCGAGTACGGCAACGTCGCGTACCGACTCGGTGGACGCAAGAAAAAAGGAGGACGCGCGGGTGGTTTCGCGGACGAGAAGGACGACGAGGACGGGGATGGGGAGGATGAGGGGAAGTGGGAGATTTGGCGGGAGACGGTCGAGGAGTGGAGGGGGGAACGGGGGTTCGTGTGGAGCGAGGTTGCGTTTATTTCGCTGGATCCGACGACGCGGGATCAGTTTATTGCTATGCGGAATGATGGGACGTGGGCGGGGTCGATTGACGATGTGAATGAGGACGCGTTGTCTGGGTTCGCCGTGAATTTTTTTAGGTTGACGACGAGGCAGCGGAAGGGCACGAGTAAAGCTAAACCCGCGCCGTCTTCGCAGGAGAGGAGTCAACACCAGACCAATGGCGGTGGTGGTGACGCGCGAGACTGTAACCCATCGCCGCCCGACATCAACGCGCCTCCGGACCCGAAAACACAAGCTCTGTACCAACGCTGGGCCACTGACACCGCGACCCTCTTCGCCGGCGCGCTCGCCGCAAACAACAACACCACCAAAAAAGCCCCCCGAAAACTCCAAATCCGCTCCCAATCTTCCACCTCTACCTCCTCCAGCCCAACCCTGTCCAACCCAGCCATCCCCACCTCCACAACCCCACCCTCCCTCCTAACCACCTTCCCCTACCTCCCGACATCCATAACAACCTGCGCGCTGCCCTCCTGCATCCCGCAGAAATCCGACCCCAGAGGTTTACGCGCGTGCAAGCATGATGTCGAAAGGTTGCTAAGGGCGAGTGGGTTGTATAGTTATGAGTGGCTGCGTCAGGAGAGAATAAGGTGGCATCCAGATCGGTTTGGGCGGTTGTGTGAGGCTGGGTTTCGAGAGGAGGGGAGGCGGATTGCGGAGGAGATGTTTAAAGTTGTTGATGCGCTTGTTGGGGAGGTGCAGGGAAGTAGGGGTGTGTGAGAGTTGGGTGTTGGGTGTTGGGTGTTGGGTAAATGGAGGGGAGGTAGGGGCATGGGTTTGCGATTGGTGGTTTTTTTTTTCTGTAGCTGCGTAAGGAACGATGAAGGAAAGGGACATAGCGCATGACGGGGATTGTGGACAACTTTTGATATCATCTTTGTTTGCTTGCGTGACTAGGGTATCTCTTATAAACATTGCGAATGTGCTCTTGGTTTGCGCCGCGCCAGGCGTGGAGTTAAACAATCATATCCTTTTGATAAACATTTCGTCTCTTTTTCCGTGTGTCCTTATAGTCATGTACCCCTTCTCAGCGGAGGTCGAGTGTGTTGCCATATCCTGGCATTCTGGCGATCCTGTACAGACAGAGTATCGACGGAACTCAACAAATTGCGCCTGGCAAGACGGGTTCCTTCTTTCAAGCATTGTCCTTTCCTACTTTCAACGCATGACTCTGAGAGGGTGGCCCCCGGTGGTGAAAACCCAGCGATCCAGATTCGCAACATCGATTCCTGCAAAGGTAAGCCATAGATATTTCAAAGTCTCCGCCGCCCAGAAGCTCTCTTGCATATCAATCCACCTGTCTGTCCCATCTCCGCTCCACTGCCCAGGCTCCACTCGATACACATCCGCAAGTTGCGCATATCCGTATGGAGCCTTACAATGCTTCTCCAACGCCTCGAACACTTCCCATGCCCAGTCACGAAACCTTGATTCTCCTGTGATGCGATACGCATAGAAAAGCGATTCGACATACTCGGGCCGGCCTTTGTACTGTGTTTCACCAGCCCAGACACCACTCTTTCGCCATTCGCGCTTGGCACGTTCGGTTGTGGGCATATAAATTGGGTCTTCATAGCCGAACTTGGGAATCCAGGACCAAGTTTCCGGACCAATGTGCGAAGGTGTAGAATTGTACACGTGACGGCAGCCTTCGAGGAGAGCGAGCGCGAAGGTCTTAAATTCTGGTTTGTTGTAGGACTTGGAGGCAAGAAGAATGGTACCCGGTGCGAAACACGCGAGATGGCTTTGTCGGTTAAGGTACCACTTGTCGTTGCTGTGCCCAATGTACAAATGCTGCATGGCGTGGTCGGGGGCGGGGGCGGAACGAGTTCCTAAAGATTTTCGCAAAGACTCGAGTGCACGGACGAAGGTCGTTTTGTAGGTTTCAAGATGCTGATCAGAAGGTGGTGCAAGGAGGGTTATCTTGAGGAGATGTTCGTAGTAGGAGTCATGGCCGGCATCCCAGCTGCGTTCACGGCCAACAGGAGCCCCCGTCGTGATATCAATTAGCCCATCGACTAATCCGGAATACGCTGGTGTCCATCTCGACCACACAAGGGAAGACCAGGCTAGTGTAGAGTTCTTCATGTAGATGGAGTCACCGATGAGTCTAGATAGAGCTCTGTTCTCAAGGATAGAAGAGGCAGCGTGTGAGGGACCGATAGCGGGCTGGTAATACTGCTTGCGTTCGGGATGCTCAATATATACAGACGGAGGCTCCGCCACGCCTTTGCCCTTGGAAAAATCAACACGAGGCCATGGCATACCGGTAGGCGTGTCATAGGCTGGACCCAGTGTGTTTGCCAATGTCACAGCTTGGGCGAGTATGCGGTCGCGCATCTGTTCCGTCATGGCTTCCTCCGGTATAACGCCAGCATCATACAAATCTACAAGCGATATGAGTCCCCCCAGATATCGAGTCGATGTTTCAAACGGATCTACAAGATCTTCCGACCTCGTAAAGTCAATGGCAATTATATGCTGAACAGAGAGTGTCAGCTCATCCCATAATCCCATAAGTGCCAGCGTCGTCGCTGAATCGACAATAAAGCCTCCCCATCCAGTCCCAGTAGAAGAGTGGTTTCCAGAGACGGGGAGTATAGCGTCTTTGCCCCATGCATTCTGCTTGTATTTTTCGAAAGTGTACTTCATGGCATCCCGCACCTTCTCGCTCTTTTCCTCGTCCGCTCTTCCCGTGCCATTTTTCCATTCGAGCGACTGTATTTTTACGCCATACGTGGGCTTGCGAATATGTACAGTAGGGTTCGAGAACTCTTTTATGACGAGATAGAGGATTAGGACGAGGACGGCGGCTAGGAGCTTGAAGGACGACTCTGGGTTATTCTGGAATTTTGACTTTCCCCAGCGGCGGAAGCCGGTCATTTCGGGCTTTTATGGGAGGAAGAAGCCGGCGGGAGCGTTGTGGCCACAGATGTCGAGGGTGGAGGAAAACCATGGATGGATTCGACGTTGCGACGGAGGTGGTGCGGAGTTTGAGCTACGGGGGCAGTGGCATTATATGCGGCAGGTGCGCATCGAGGAGGGTAGGTACGGGCAGATTATGGAGAAATCCGAGTTGGAAATTGCGGGAATTCTCGTATATTTCTCTACAAGAGAAAGCCGGGCGGAGGGGATTGTAGGTATGTTGGAGTGTCGTGTCCTCGGGCGTGTATGGAGGAGGTTCATTTCAGAGTCTTGGCAATCAACGGCGCTAATTACCCCATCATCAAATCTCCACAAACGCCGAACCGTAGAGATACTACCCACTCATTCGACATCCTCAATTGACCCATTCGCGATGGGCGTGTGGCAGTAAGTCCAGCTATCATGTCACTTCGTCATTGTACCTGCCAATCTGTGACTAACACCTGGGTAGATGGTATAAGGGTTTTGCGCCCAATACGCGAGTGCTCATAGGCCTCGGCATCATGGCATACGCGGGCGCGGGCATGTATCTATCGGATAAAGTTGAGGAAAAGCTGGGATTTGTGCCCACCGAGCAGGACAAGAAAGAGCTGGAAGATGCGATACCCAAAATATCGGTGGTGGAGAGAAGGAGTCGAGAGTAATGGCAGGGACAAGTGCGCTGGCGGAGGAACTATCTGTGCTATGGTCGTACCCAGGCTGTGAGCTCAATGCGTCACTCCTGTGTTGTATGACTCACTTGAAGTCTCTATCGCAGAGGTATAAGAATGGGTCTTTGGTACGCAGTTGTCGATTCTACACCATCACTCAGAGACGAACACACTTTCGAACACCTACCTGGACCGGGCACTTGTGCAAGAAATACATATCATACAAACTACTGTTTAACCGACCATCTCAGCTCCACTTCTACACTCATCATGCTGTGTGGATTGTTCCCCCGGATTCGACGTGGGAAGAGGGCTCATCGCGAAAGCGATAACGAAACGGAACACCAGCACCCTCAGCCCAAACATGATCATACTACTTAAGATGACTATCAATACGCTCTTGGCGTGCGTCGCCCAGAAACTAGGACCCCCGTAGAATGCAATCGCCATCCAAAACCCAGGCGCCGCTATTAAGAAACTATGAGAGGGTCCAAGTTTGCCCCAATATCTGGTGGTTGGGGGGGAAGACTTAGCTGCTAGGTATTACTCCTACACTAGCCATTTTTTGTATCAATATATACTCATTTGTAACATAGTCGACGTTGGTCCGAGGCCCCCCTGCGACCATTCTGTATTTCTATCCACATCTTTTATTGTATTACTGTGGCCATCAATATATCCATGTTTATTCCAGTTTTTTTTTCAGTGACAAATCGTGCCATCTCCCTCGTTGGTCGGTACCTGCTTCCCAAATACCCATGTCGCGTACACAATGTGTAGCCATGACTTGCATATAATTCGTCAGCCAATACCTTCTTCTCCCCATCAACCGGAAAGTTTGTATCAGCCCGCGGATCCCCTCGTCGCCTTCGATCAACAATATCTACACTCCGCTAACACCCACTCAATGTGCCGACCGTTTCTGTTCAAAAGTCTACATCATTTCTTCGAAGAGCGACGCCAAGATCGATACATCAGCCGCAAATAAAAGGACCCTCATACCACGCTCGCACATGTTCTTAAAAACTCCCATCGGCTCCCTAAAACGCAAAACGACCCGCTTCAGCCGCGAACGTAAAAAACCTACGATCTCCCAAGAGCCCTTGCCGTGTGGTTGTCTGTGCGACTGCCGCGCTTGCAGAAGTGCCTATAGCAGTCTAAATTCTCAAGAAACATGCCAGTGTCCCTGCGTCAACTGTACGTATTGTCTGCAAAAACCCGACAATTACGCGGGGGACCAGTACCTTCGAGATAGTTATAAAAGAGGAGGCTATGGTGAAAATGATTCTGTCGGACAACAACAATCTGCTAAGGACTCTGAGAATCACGCACTTAAATCGCCTTCCAAGTAATAATCAGTGGACCCGCCTCCCGGCTGAACATAATATGGATACATTCTGTTTGAGAATTGGGGGAATCGATAATGGGGTGTATGACGGAATCATTTGCCGACTGAGGACTCTCCGCGAAAGAGTTGGTTTCGGACATCTTTCCCCTCAGTCTATCTGTTTTCCTCTCACGTCCTAACATGCATTTTCACTCCGGTTTCCCTTTTGTTCTTTTTTTAATGACAAAAGGCTGATCGATGGAAATGCCTTATCTTGATAATGTTGTATTCGAGTGTCAATTTCTCAAGTCTGAACACTCATTCTCCACTAATCCATCCATACTCTTGTTCTCGATATGTGTTGAATAATATTGTAAGGTACAATGTAAAACATATTTTTTGTTTGCTGCTGTCTATGTGACCTTTCAGGTGTATAGTTCGTTTCCATTTTCGCTTTGTCGTGGGAAGAAGTTGAGAACAATTCAAGATTGAATGGAATGGGGTTCTGGTAAAGGTACTATGAAACCCAATGCAGACACATTTGAACGTAGAGTGAGTGGGACAGTGATGAGTTGTACATCCAGGGAATGGTTCGCGCATGGTATGATGGAAACTCTTCCTAACGTACCCTCATCATCTTTTGATGAAAATACTCAATCCAGTCATCGCAATGCTGATGCTAAATACGTCCCACAAACCACTTACAGCTGGTTACATCATCTTAGGAGAAATTGTAACTCAATATCTTCCATGGAATTGGGCCTCACTGCGGTCGTTCAAACCTCCGACTTCAATCCTGTCACACAAATCAGTTATGACGATGCCTGGCTTGTACAAACCTTCCAGTCACAAAACGTATATAAATATCAAGCCAACAACACACTCCATACAAAACCCAGAACGTTCCCAAACACTCCATCCCCCCAAAACCCACAAACCCCCACCCAGCAAAAAGACTCCCTTACCCCAACCAAACCCAAAACCGCACAGCATGTGTTTCATCTTCTCAGGCAATGCGGCAGCACCTAACCGAAAAGCCGCACACGCAAAGAAAAAAAGTAAGCAAGAAGTTAAGCTGGAAGCCAAGAGAGCAAAAACACCTCCACGCCCTCCCACGCCTCCTTTACAAGCTGCATACACTCGACCCCGCAGAGCAGACGGGCAGGAGTTAGACCAGTGGAGGCTAACAGATACGGCTACGTACGGATATCGTGATCTTACCTTGGTGATCCCTACGCCGAGTGAATCTTCTAGGGGTGCTGAGGACGGGGGGAGGGGTTCGAACGAGGGATGAGATGGAGGTGAAGGTGGAGAGTTGGGGGTTTGAGTGATTTAGTTTGGGGGAAGATTGAGGTGAAAGGGAGACGTGTGGGGGGTGTAGATGGGTGGGAGGGAATGGCTGGGTTAGGTTTTTTTTCCAGGATATTTTTCTTTGGTGGAAAGGTTGGTTTGGAGTGGTGGTTTTATTTTCGTTTGTTTCAAATCGTTGGTCGCTTCTAGATTTTTTCTCTCCACCGTTTTTTTTCTCTGTTTTGTCGAATGTGTCCTTCTTCCTCAGTGCTTTCGCTGTGTCCTTGGTTTGTTCTCTTCCCATTTCTTTTTTTGCTTTCATATGTATCACATCAACCATCTACTGTTTTTTTCTATCTCCGTATCGTTGTAAATGTCTCATAGTGGTGGTTAACTCCATGATGTCGAGCAACGGAGGTCCAAAATTAGATAATCGGGCCGTGTGCTACTCTCCTATTCTACTATGGGAAGAGTTCGTGCATGAAGCGAGTGATCTACAAATGACAAAATTTTCATGTTTCCTTGTCAATTTTTTCCTTGTCAATCATTATATTAAAGCGCGAATGATCTTCGCAATGACCCCGTCTACAATACATATGATTCCCGATGGTTACAAGAGCAGCTACAAGAGCCAAATCAAAGAGATTAAAGTTCCTGAAAAGAACTTTTATTCATCCTTCACTCGCCCTGATCCTCCATCGGGAAAGGATTCCCATCTATCATATCCCAGTCCCCTCCGCAAGGCCTCCACATGGCGGTGATGGTTGGTGGCGTCAAGTCATGTTGACAACGCCGCCATTCATCACTTGCGTTTTCCCTGGTACTATCGAGCTCAACTATTGCAAGAGGCTTGAAGTTGAAGCGCTCATAAAGCGGGATTCCCATCGCTGACGCCTCCATCCAGCATTCAAGCGTGAGCTTGTCTGCCTCGTTGATTCCTTGTTCCATAAACATGACACCTATGCCTTTGCGGCGATGCCCAGGCACTACTGACATCCAATTGAGTGCTGCCTATGTTAGCGGCTGCCGGTGATAAGTAGGGTAGCAGGGATATGGCAGCATACCAAGATAAGGCCGGTTCATCCACTGGAGCCGCCGATGATAGATTTTGTTCAAGATCAGCTCGCAAAACTCACGATAATCTCCCTCGGGCCACCAAGGCGCTGTCAAAGGTTGAGGGTTTGCATCTGGCTTCGATGTGAATATTTGCCACTGGCAGCAGCCAACGGGTTTAAGTGATGCCTACATAAGTGAGTGTAAAGTTAGTAAAGTAAGAAACTGTATTTTCGAGGGCACACTTTTGGAGTATACTTACGGTGTCAATGACGTAGAACCAGTTGCTAGCTGGATCGCCTTTGTGTTGTTCCCAAAGCCGTTTCTTCGCTTCAACCAGACATTTCTCACGGTCCGCAGATGTGTATCCCAGAACCGGAAAGACGATCTGGATGATTGGATCGTACGGAGAATGGTTGGCCGCCCATATCACGTCCATAACATGGCTCATCTCGTCCTCCGTTTCCACCTTTTTCAAGATATATTTGGGTGCGGGATCGGGAGCAGGTGGAACGATTGAACCCATTTTGCCAGGGCACACGGCGTAATGTTCGCAACGGCTTCACGCCTTTCAGGTGGAGGCTGTATACAGTCTCGCGGTGACAGCGGAGCAGTATTGTGCGAGTTATAATAAGTAAAAGTAACATGGGTACTACATTGACTGTTTGGGCGAATGACCATGCTCGATTAGGAAGGAGTGCCCCGTTTTGGTTTAGCTTCTCCGACGGCGTTGAATCGTCACACCCTTTTGCGTGAAGACATGATAACAACACAATGCTTCATCCTACAAATATATGAAGAACGATAGCACCTACTAAGTAAGGTGAGCTTGGGAAGCTCGGGGTTTGATGGTCATACCCGATACAGCCTTACATCCGGACTTGTCTTTCACGAAGGATTTGCATATTCCCCAGTTGAGAGACTGGTCACATCGCGTACGACTATCACTGTCACATGTGGTCCGAAATCGGCGTTGCATTGATCACAGTTTGCAAAGGGTCCGAGCTTGAGTTACCGACTGTGTGTTCACGATAAACGAATGTGACGGCAAACGACTAGCATCTGTGGCGTTTGAATAGGCGTGGGGCTTAGCTTTGGATTATCCGTTCTGATTGATCCATGGGCGGCGGCCAGCTGCCATCATGCCCAAAGTACCATCAACTTCGCCATGGAACAAAATCACGACTATCGTCCAGTGAATAGGGATGAAGAAGATCAAGAGGGGGTGAATGTCGATGAGAAGAGTCTCGGAGTCGACTGGAGCGACCATACGCAAATTATCCCCACGCACACCCGCAGTTTCATCATTTGCATGTCCATTTTTCTGATGTCCCTGGCAACGAACGTTTTGCTCGTTATAGACAATGGACGTCTTCGCAACCAAAACCGAGATTGGGGAATGTCAGATTATAGTAAGTGCTCCCGCGTATTCCCTGGACCTACGCACTGATGGTTGCAGGCGGCTCAACTTTCAATGTTAAAATCCCATATCGTACGCATAATGAGTATTGGAATCTCAACGATAGCCGCGAAGAACTAGATGCTGCGTGGGATGCGTTAGACACCGACCCTATGGCCGTGGCTCTTCACGATGAATACGCAAAGAGCATTGGGCTCGGCCCATCTACTCGTTTTCCTTGGGATACGGAACGAAGCATCTACTATGTCAAAGGGTTCCACGATCTACACTGTCTGGTACTGTTCATCTCGCTCAATACCATCACGATGGACTGACCACCAGAACAGAAACTTGTTCGCAAAGCCATAGTCTCGAAGCATTTCCAGGAGAATCATACATTTTCTTTGAACCATCTTCTCCACTGCCTAGACGGATTGCGACAGGACGTCATGTGCTTTGCGGACGATACCCCGATGCCAGCGAAGGTCGCCCATCATGTTGGCGATGGTCAAGTACGAAGATGTCGCGACTGGGACAAGCTTACAGCGTGGGCTACGCGAATCGATCAGCATGCTTGCCATAGCTTTGATGACTATCGAGAAGCGACAAATACGCTTGAGCTTTTCGCGTTCTGCCCCGATAATTCGCCATACAAGGCTGTGATGGAGGCTTATTTTGATTATCATGGCCACAAAGATGGATACGCGGGAAAAGCAAAAGGACATGACGTGATTTTCTGAGAGGGAAATACGCTATGAGCTCAAGAAGACGGCTTTGATTAGAAACAGCGGTGTAAAAACGGATCATCGCGAAGGACCGTGGCATTCAGCAACTCAATGATGCATTTACCCATCCTGGCTACTTTCATGGGCCTCATACTTCTTTCGAATCAGATAAAGTGGATGTGACATTGAACTCCTGCCACCCAATCTCGATTCGGCACTAAATGCAACACCAATCAACAGCCAAAAATTTCATCACGACACGGATGTGCGAAAACGTCCCGACTTTCCCCACGCAGCTCTACAACAATGTTACCCATATCCACCACAACCTTCCTTGCGTCGCATCACATCCGGATTGTGGGACAACAGAATGCTCTTTTCGATGCTGGAAGATCGGGAGCTTGCCTTTTGGCGCTTCACATTCAACGTAGCGGTGTACTATGCTACCTGTCACTTTTTCCATCCAAAATCCCCCTTCATGATCCCAATATATAACGAACCCATCAAATCCGCTCCATAGCTTTCGATATAACTTTCTACAACAGTGCCCACTCGATACAGTCGTTAACAAACACTCGAAAAATCATGCACCTCTTCACCCTCTTCGCATCATTGGTGGCAACCACCCTCGCAAGCCCCGTCCCACCTACTCGCGAAGTCGAAGCTCTCCAGCCCGAGTCTGTCGATAGTCGCGGAGTCTTTAACATTCTTCACATCGCTGATCCGAATCACGTCGACAAACGCGGTCTTCTTCATGTCGAGGTTGAAGTGCCAAACCCTGATGGGATAGATCGGCTCCGCGCCTCGCTTTGAATCCTGCTCTTGCACAAAGGATAAGAGGGTTAGTAATTAGTGGGTAAATTTCTTAGTCAGTGAGATATCTTGCTCTTTGCTGACCTAATGTAGAGAAAAAGATGCGCGAGACGCGCCGAGTGATTAGAAATTTGGGATGTTGAGATTTTGGGAGGCCACAGAGGATCGACTAGTTTACTGTCCTTACCGATTCAGCAGTGTTGAGCTGTCTTCATGTAGCTTCAAATTCAGTTAAAATCTATATGCAGAACCACATGTTGTGAACACTGTGATAATCATTCCTCTATTAAACCACGCCATTTGTGTCGAACTATCGATTACCGCATATTGACTGGCATGAAAAAACCAACTGAAACATCTCCTCTCTTAGTGAACACAGCATTCTCTCCCGGGGAGCTTTAGCCGGGGTGGGTCATATGGGTAACTTCCGGCGAACCTACCGTCTATTCTATCAGTTATTGGCTTGTGCTGCGCATACGGCGCTCGGCTACTGCTGTGCTACATATATGTTGCAATGGTACCACCTCACCGCTTGAGAAATGAAACATGGTTACACACAATGGAACAATGCAATACCCGAGAACTGGTTGTACCGTGTTCTACATTTGACGCTAAATTTCTTGCTAACGCGGAGTTCCTCCTTGCTTGCGGCCCTGGTTGAGCGATCTCCTTGCTTTCCGTGCCACGTAATTCAACCAGCCAAGTTCTAGTTCTTGACTTTCCAGTTGTTGATGTGATCAGACGGGTAGTTCGAGTCGCCGACCTGTCCTGCTGTACTTATCTCATGACTCCCACTGACCTGGTAGAAGTGCTACGCAAAATGCGTTGGAAACACAGGCGTCTACCTCTATCTGATCTAAGTCCAATGAAATAGAATGACCACTTTCGCTACCCAGTGCTCGTGATTCTGTAAAACAACATCTTTCCAGAATTTCAAACAATTTATTATCACAATCTTGCTCACATATCTCTTCACCGTTATACCCATTGCTTTTTACACGCGCACATCAAGGTTCTAGCCAGGCCGAAATGATATAGGCTGCGCTCAGCTAGTGATGGTAAGATGGAGTTTACTGAGACTCGGCATGCATATGTGGCACGGCATCCTGGCTCGCATTCGGATTTGGGGCCTTTCTTGAACGTAATCACCTGGATTCTACTCGTCACTTCGACGCTGGCAGTCTTGACCAGGCTGATTACAAAAAGAGCCCTGAAGAGGAGAATCGACATTGACGATGCCTTTGTAGCAGCCGCTTTGGTATGTCCTCTTCCTCCTTTGATAATCTCCCATCCTCTCTCCTGCAAACCGGGAGCTAGGTGCTGATGATCTCCTGCATCAATAGCTTGCCAGCATAGGGTCCGGAATCGCAGTCATTGTGCAGACTCAAAATGGGTTAGGACGAAGCATCGAGGAGCTAGATCACAGGCGTATTGTCAACTACGAAAAGGTAAACTCACATGATTCCGCACCCTGCCGGAAAGCTGTGGACATCCGTTGATTCTAATTTTACAGGCCGAGTATGCAAACAAGTTGCTTTACATTGCGACTCTGGCGCTGGCAAAATTATCGATCATCTCTCTGCTCATGATTCTCACCGCATCGGATCTGCATCGGAACATGGGCATTGGACTCACGGCTACGGTCGCGCTGTGGGGGGTTGTGTCGACGTTGACGGCTGCATTTCAGTGCGGTGTCAACCAGCCGTGGCAGTATACTAAGCAAGAGGGACATTGCCTGAGCGTGGTATGTACTTTCCATGAGACCATAATCCGTTGGTGGCATGCATTCTGACTCTTGTTCCAGATACAGCTTTGGCGGGGCGTAGCTATCGGCAACATGGTCACGGATTTATGCTTGGTCTTGTTTCCCATCCACATCATTTTCACGCTGCAGATGAGCGTGAAGAAGAAGATAACAATCCTATGTTTCTTCGGCTCACGGTCACTGTAAGTATTTCGCACATTTGGCATTCTCGCGTACTGACGCTGCACCAGTGATATTGTTGTGACCGCGGTCCAGATCTGCTATGTTCCCGACTTTTACTCGGCAGATCGCACGCGCGCAATGTGGAAATGGACTCTGACCACCCAGGTGATTGAATGTCTGACAATCCTCACCTCTTGTGTGCCCTATTTGCGACCACTCCTGGAAGACCTCCCATCGGGTTTCTATGGCGCAGACGAGCTGCGAAGACGAGGCACCTCCTCTGAGTCAGGATACGGGCGCAAACGAGAGAAGATTGAATCATACAGCCTTACCTCAAGAAATTCGTTCCTTCGCCCAGGGGAGAAAAGGACAAAGAGCGATCAAGGTGGAGAAAGTGGTATCAAGCGGTTCCTGCCAAGACTGAGTGAGTGTACGAACCACGCCAATTCGGCAAGTGGTCTTCCCGGAGGACCAAAAAGGTCGGACGGTGGCATTAATGTGGAGATCACGGCAAGACGTGACGGGGCTGAACAGGAACTGGGGAAGTGGGAGACGGATAGCACGGGAAGTCAGGCAAAGATCGTCAAAACGACGGTCATGAGTGCGGAGTGGGAGGACAGGCAAAGCGTTCGACAATCAGATGAAGAGATCTCTGCTGTTAGGAAAGGGCTGTAACGGTCATCATCCAAAAGGCGTCTACAATGAAATTTGCTCGGGTTATCTACAGAATTACACGAATTGAAGTGACAATCAGAGCTTGGTTGGAACACGTTTCCGTGGCTACAGAAAATTGTGCTGAAGCTCCATCTGGGTAGTGGGATGCCTGCGCTATTGTGTAGGACAAAAATCGATACAACTCTATTGTTTTCAACGTATCACCCATTCCCGCAGTGATACGTCTGCTTTCCCCACAACCAGTGAGGAACCCTAACTGCGCCGCCCAAGGTTATTAGCGGCCGAAATCCGTGCTAGTTGGATCCCAGGCACCTCCCCATCGCTTTCTGATGGCGTTGTGTGTACCGCGTCGCAAATTTGGGACGAGACTTGTCTTCCACGTGGCGCGCTTAACTTACGAGGGCTAAACACCTCTCGTGTTTGAGCATTTTAAGTCGATCATTCCCAACCGTCGTCATTCCTTCATCTCATACTGTGGACACTTGTACCCCTTGTATCACGCTGGCATGCAGGTTCATCTCTTTTCTGCTCCTCCTGCGGCTGTCTCTTCTGCAAGAAGCCTTCTTGCTTTGATCCGTGCTTGACAGTAAGGACTCGGTGCAACGCTTAAATTCTAGTAGCTGTCTCAACAAACAGACTGAGTGCGTTAGCACTGTCTTGTCGACTACAAGTGGCAAACCATACAAAAGTAGACCAAACGCATTAGCGCCAATTTGTGTACCTCATACGGGCACTCGGCAAATTGTTTGATTCGTAATTGACTCTTGCCTAATAAGAGTTCGGTAAGGGATATCCTTCGTTGCATGCCACTGCAATGCTCAGATATCTGCGGGTCTGTCTGTGCTACCGAACGGACGAATAAGCGCAAAGCGCTACGATTCTTGGGTTCAAGAGCGTTGTACGATACGTCAACTCTGCTGCTTGCCGCAGTCTGTAGCCCTTTCGTTTAACATTCAGATGCGGGCTTACCTAGCAGTTTTGACGGACTGCGTTTGATCCGTATTTTCGATCCGAGTATGCCGTTAGCTGTCAACCTTTTAAACTGCCGATACAGGCGAACATGGTAGAGAGCAGCAGATTATCGCGATCGACTTGCATTGCATGGTCGTTGTACTACTTCTCGTATCTGCTTACTATCTTTACCAACCTTCTTTAGATTCCCCAGCATTGACATCAGTCGCTCATTCTCATACATATTTATCCACTGAGAAGGATACGTGTTGAAAACTTGCCCGGAAACTAACAGGTATTGGTAACTAGTTATGGAGAAAACAATCGAGCTTGAAGTCTTCAACCGCGCATATGGACATAGAGTAAAAGACTCTGTTTCTGAACCCATCAAGCCCAATGACTTTGATCGCGACAAATACGAACTTGCTAGAGTCGGCAAAGAGCAGGTGCTCAAGGTAAGTTGTTCTCACCCCATGGTCTTTCGAATTGGCTGACATCGCAGCGTCGTTTTGGCTTGGTGTCCATGACCGGCCTATCGTGCGGGCTCATGTGCACATGGGAAAGCATTCTAGTGTACGTATTTTGAAATCACCGCACAAGGTTGGAATATTCTGACAATCTCCAGGGTTTTCGCGATAGGCTTCAACAAGTATGCACAACAATTCTACACACACTGTACTATGCGCTAATCCTGACAGCGGCGGACCGGCAGGACTCATCTACGGCCTGCTCCTAATATGGCTGGGCAACATCTCTGTATTCATGGTTATTGGAGAATTGAGCAGTGCTATCCCAACAGCTGGGGGACAATATCACTGGGTATCACTACTAGCGCCGCGCTCCAGCAAACGCTTCTTCAGCTACATGACCGGTAGGTAATGTCGTCCATAGAAGAACCTCAGCTGACATATCAAGGTTGGCTCACGGTGGTGGGATGGATTGCGGCACTCACATCGGTGTGCTATTTCGTCGCTGACCTGACATTAAGCCTGGTTGCTCTGAACGTGGAAACATATTTACGACAGCAGTGGCATGCCACGCTTTCTCTGTGGGGTACGTTGCTTCTCTGCGTATTTATCAACATTTTTGTGAGCGGAGCGCTGCCGACCATCGAAGTCATCGTCCTTATCATTCACGTACTGGGCTTCTTCGGTATTCTGATCCCACTCGTTTATTTGACACCTAGTCACCATTCCGCCAAGGAGGTGTTCACTACTTTCAATAACTTTGGAGGATGGCAAAGCAAAGCACTGGCTTTCTTCGTGGGTTTACAAGGGAACGCTTTAGCTTTCGTGGGAACGGACTCTGCTGTACACGTAAGTGCATCGCCCCGTCAGCAAATAAAGGCGCTAAGAAGCATTAGATGTCCGAGGAGGTCAGAAATGCCAGCGTTGATGTGGCTCGATCAATGCTTCTCAGCTTGGTGATTAACGGGTGCCTCGCGCTCGGTATGTTGCTGGCTGTGCTCTTTAGCGCTGGTGACATTGCCACAATCCTGTCGGAAAACCCGTCACCTGTCTCGGCGTCGATGAAGATCTTCGAAAATGCCACAGGATCTAAGGCTGGGGCGACCATCATGACGGGCATTATCATTGTGCTGGAGTTCTGCAGTGCAATGGGTTGCTTAGCTGCAGCATCGCGGATGACATGGTCCTTCGCTCGCGATCGTGGATTGCCGTTCGCTCGGGCGCTTAGCATGGTCAGAGTTCCCTTCGTCTTGAACAAGTGCAGAGTGTAACAATACAACAGATTGACAAACGAACTACCATCCCCGTCGTCGCTATATTAATAGTCACAACCTTGTCTGGGCTACTCGCCCTCATCAACATCGGCAACAGCGTAGCATTCAACGGCACCATCTCCCTCGTTCTCGAAGGGTTCTACATATCCTATCTTCTCGCCATCGGACTCCTTCTCTGGCGCCGGGTTCGTGGTGACATGGATAACCCCAACTCTTCTCTCATGGCCTTCAACTCATCAGCGAGCCAAGACGAGTCATACGATCGCAAGCTGACTTGGGGTCCCTGGCGACTCAAAGAACCCCTCGGGACTGTGAATAATATTGTTGCCTGCTGCTATCTTACCCTGATGGTATTTTTTAGTTTTTGGCCTAATCAGTTCAGGATTGAGGATCCGGAGCAAATGAACTGGGCCGTGCTTGTCACTGGCGCTGTGGCAATCTTCAGTGTGGGGTATTACCTTGTTTATGCGAATAAGTCGTACAAGGGACCTGTGGTTGAGATTGATCCACATGTTCTCTAAGAGACAGAAGGGAGGGCTCGCAGTGACTTGATTTTTTTTGTTCATGATTTCCCTTTGGAGGTTCTTTGATTTGCATTTTTGGTGCGTCTGGTTTCTTGGACTGGAGGCTTAAAACAGCACGGGTCAATGGGCTTGGTTTTGCTACATATGAATTACGAATTATGAATTATGCGTGTCTACCGAGAACACTGATCGCCAATGGCACTTGTTAGTCTTCATTTCCGACACTTCATAACTAATATCTCGGTGCTGTAGACTTGTATGTTTCCGAGAATGACGCTACATAACGACAACTATAGGACTATAAAAATAAATTTTCATGTCCTTTTTGATAGTGAGACCTCGCTGTCGTTATTTATTACGATGATGTGTGGATGATATCTATGAATCATTTGGGGAAGGCAAACTTTAATGACATTGGTATTTAAAGTAATAGCCCCATGTGAGCGCAAAAGAAATTCGTTGCTGTGCATTCAGGTGGAGAACAAAAAAGATTAAACCAGGGTCTCGTACGTAATAATAGAAAGCACCCCCAACACCAGGAAAAAACAGAAACCACCTATCTCATGAGAGAAAACCTCATGGAGCGGATAAAACCACGAGAAAACGAGAGCTCGGAAAGATACAAATTCCCTTCAAAATAGCCAAAGCTTATAAAAACAACTAGAAACGAACCTCGAAAATCCTACTACTCAACTTCAACACCCACCACCATCGCCTCCCCCACCTCCTCCATCCCCGCCATGATGGTGCCCACCCCCACCACCATACCCACCTCCATAATACCACCCCGTGGAGCCCCCATCAGCATACGTCTTCTTGACCTTCTTCTTCTTCTTGTTATCGCTCGTTTGAGTTTCATTTGGCGTTGCAGCGCGTCTGAGTTTGCTGGATGCGCTGCCCATGGTTTGTGTTGGACGGCCTGTGTGTGGGTGGTGTGCTGGATGGACGAAGTGTTTTGCCGGTGTGAGATCACGAGACTAGACAACGCGAGAGAGAGGAAGGTTTGGGGTGTTATTCGGGCAGTCAGTCGCAGGTTGTAGCAACGGAATAACACACCCCTCGCATGGATGTGCGTGCGTCAAAATTTCGAGTTGTTTGGTGGAAAGGTCAAGATTGTACCCGCACGTCACGTCCTTGACTTCCCACACTCTTCCGACGAGGAAAAGAAAATAAATGAAGATGGAGTGCGAGAAGGTGGATGAGTAGGTGGTGGTGGGGCTTCGCGCATAAATACACAAAGGCACATGCAACACGCAGGGCACCGCCTCGTTATCTTTAGCTACTATACGAGGTCGGTTGGCAGAAAGCCGACGAGGTACATATATACGGTACGTTGTGGATTCGCTGACTTCTCACTCCCCACAAAATAGAGTGGAAACTGAGACAGGACAAAAGAGAAAAGATTTGTTAGCGGAGCTTTGTATATGGACATACTAAAGGGAATGTAAAACAAAGAGAGAGAGGATAAAACTCCGCCTTGATATCTTCCTATACGAGTGATGCACTGATGCCTGAACGTACATAGGTGGTTGTGCACCTAATGTTAGCAATTTTGAAAGGTGAAAGCGAGTTACTATTAACTTTTTCAGCACACGTCTACCCCTAATATCGATCTGTAACAGATTCGAAAATGCCTTAGCAGTGCGAGTGGGGTGATTGTAACATTTGCTCTAGTTATACTCAGGGTTGTGAGGGGGAGGTGTAATAGAGGGCGTGCCCTTCGCTTATTGGAGCATGCCCCTGCACACGTGGGCTGAGGACAATACTGTGACCTGACCGGTAAACCTGACCGAAGAACTTGGCAGATGAAGGAAGTCGTGTTTAATGCGGGGCTTATCGAATTAGGAACATATCGTCGTATGCCACATGATTGCTCTGTAGGAAGGGCAAAACTATCTGTGAAACCGTGATAAATGATTTAACCTTCTTCCTCATACCCTCAAGTTCTATGATGGATATCTGTGTATATGACATCCTGATTGCAGTCGATGATCGGAAGTCCCAGTCCAAAGAACGAATTTTCTTGGCTCGTCATTCTTGACTAGTGCTTGGTCATACTTCTTCATACCACGTAAAATCGTAGTCATGTTTATGAGAACATCGATACGTTAATAGTCACTGGCAATGCCACAAACTGCTGCTGTGAATCGACAATGTGAGACGCTGTGCAAAAGTGTTACAACGTGCTGCTCTTGCAAGACGGCACCGCCAAGCGTACGGACGCATTGCAACATGCTAGTTTGGCAGATATGCAATTTTTGGCGATGTGTTTACTACGAACGAAGAAATTGCGTGGTTGCACGCCAGACACTCTGGCAAGGCCCGTAATGTTTATCTACAGTAGGCGACGACTTTGATATGTCAGATATTAACGCCTGTGTCCGTCTTGGCCGAGGACGTTACAGTGTTTATTTTTTTCTCCCTGCGTTGATACCGAGAGTCACAATACTCTGCGATGATTCATTCTTACATTTCATTGGAAATGTACATTTATATGATAGACGACTGATACGTTTCCGACCTAGCGGATGCCTTCCTACTTGATATTTTCTTTAGCCAGATTACTTTCCCAGCCTTTTATCTCTTCACCTCATGCTCAAACACAGGAGTCACCTCTGGCCACTCCCTCCTCACCCACTCATCCTCACTCAAAACACCCTCCCCACTTCCCCTCCCCACCATATCCATGAAGGCCCTCACAAAAACCCTCGTCAAATTCGCCATTCGATGGCTTTCAATAACACCCACCCCAGGCTCCGAGATGCCAAACCACTGCTTCCAAAGAATCACATCCGAAAAGTCTGTATGGTTTGTGCCTGCAACTGCCAACTCTTTACACCATGCCGTTTGCTGAGCTTCGAAATTCGACCACGTGGTATCCCACGTGCTGTTGTGCCCCCCGCTTCCTAAGATTAGAGAGGGATCGTGAAGGTTAGCGGAGGAATCGTTTGCGGCGGCGCGATCCCAGTTGGAGCCGTCGAGATTGATGGCGCCCAGTACATTGATCTTTTCGGTGCGATTCTGCTCGATGGCTGCCGAAGACAAGGCAGCAGAGCCGCCCACCGAATGGCCGAAGAAAACAAAGTCCGTGAGGTTGATCGGAAAGTCATCCCACTCCTTTGCAAGGGATGGTAAGACGTCAAGTAGCGCAGACGTGTCAGTGTACCGGTAAGCGAGAACGGCCTCTACGAGCTCGTTAGTCGCGTTTATGTCGACTGGGAGGCCTGGGATTCCGGTTCCGTCCGGGTATTCGAGAAAGGGCTGTTCGTAAGGGTGATCAATGGTAATCACGGTGTAGCCGTAGCTTGCGAGGTCAGAGAGAAGGCTCGTGAAGGTGATGGAATCAGGCCCTGCAAATGGTGGTCCGAAAATGAGTGTAGGAAGGTGGGCACGCTGGGATCGAGGCAAAGGTTCGGCGTCGGGACTGATTACTGCCGTAACATTATATAGTGTACCAGAGGGGAGGTTCCAGTAGGTTTCGAAGTACGTCCCGAGCCCTTGGTAAAGATATCGAACTGGATAAGCGGGGTGTAGCGTGGGGTAGTAGAAGTTCACGAGCACAGAGGTCCCGGTCCCATTAGGTGCGACGGGATCGTCGTGGGTGGTGTGTTTCAAGACGTAGGGCTTGAGTCCAGCATTGTATGGGCCCGTTGGCGGCGGGAGTGTGTATGCATGCGTAATTCCACACAAGGAGGATATAAGAAGTTGAAGGTGTCTTTGGAGAACCATTTGGAAAAGCAGGATAAGAAAGCACGGCCTTCTTCCCCACGACAAGGTATGCCTCTCAGTATTTATCCATTAATTGGGGCCGACCAGGGGTGTCAGATAGTGATACATCTCCCACTAGAATCAAGTAGAATCCTACCAATTCATTAATCGGCTGCCTAGTTTTACGGGTGAAAATGAACCTATTCATCATTTGTGATAAGTTACCGGCCAATTCTGCACTGCACAATTTCTACCAATCACCAGGATTCGATTACGACGCGAGCTTCCTTCTAAAGGCTAGCGTTTAGTTGCCTTAATTCGGGAACTCTAGTGCCTTCCTCATTTAGTCATGAGCAGCGTTGGTAATAATCTGACAGGGTGCTTATATAGGTGATTTCTACGCTTATTACAGGCCTTTAACCCATCGAAGCCACTCGCCTGTTTTGTTTTTCGCCTCTTTTTCGCGTGCGCAGACAGGGCAACACTACCTATCATGTTAGAGTGGCATTGGGTTTAGCACACCGATTAATTCAGTCTTAGTGCTGATTGACTAGTTTGAATCGAGAACGGACAATTTCAGATAATGGCCACAGCTCTCCCTGCAATGGTCCGCTTGGGAATTTGCTCTGGCAAGTCCTTTGCTTCATTCATGGGGCCTTGCGAGATATCATAGCGGATGCCGTGCTCGGCCACAACCAACATCTGTTCCATCTCTTTCACACTCGAATGTAGCGATCCTTTCTGCCCAGGGCACTCTCCGGCAAGCAGGCCAGCTTTCACGAAAATTTCTCGAAGCACCAAATTGAAATTGTCAAACTTGAAACCTGATTTTGGAAAGGCTTGGACTACCGGTGAGCGGGTGATGGATGTATATATGTGTGTATTGGTGTAGTACTAGCTAGCTATCCCTATGTATATGCCCGACTCTCCTGTTCCTGCCTTTGTCCAGGGATTCTTCCCATAGGCCATACCCTGACAACCGTGGCTCTTGAATGAAGCTGGTGTAGGATCCTGTCGTTCGCCTCCAGAACCCGCATGATGCCACCACCAGAAGATTAATGTACTCTGCGAAACCTCAATCTTCCTTCCAAAACAACGTGCATAGTTATATCTTTGCAGCATCTTGTACTTAGCTTGCCCTTATGCTCCGCCCCATACCAGTGTCAGTCAGCACCGGAGTCACATGGATTCCGGAAGAGGTATACTATACACCCACATGGCCACCGACTTTCCACCTTCTGGAAGCATTATAATCTCGAACTGGCGTGTGGGAGTTGGGTGTGGTATGCTCCTTTAAAAACCTGGTTACGAGCGAAAATCCGCAGCTCAGCAAAAGTCATTCAGCTACATAAACTCTTAACGAGGAGTTTTAGTATGGAAATTTCACAAACCAAAAAGAAAAAAAAAACCAAACCCAAGAATCGTTAGCGGAAATACAGCCACAAACCGAAAGATAATGGTGCATTACGCTACATACCCAGTCTCCAACATTTTTCCCCCCATCCGTGATGGATATACAGACACCCTTGTCCATCAATGCATACATGACGTTCCATCACGACTACGCCGCCCAGACACTCTATCCCAACGACACATCATTCGTCCCGACGGCGCACACTGTGTATATTGGGGCGTAGCTATCAAGATAAATACACATGTACCGCAGTCGTCTGGTTTATTTAATCTGCTGTAATCTTCACGGCGTGACTTCTTGGGCTTCATATTCCTTCACAACTTTTGCTCGATGCTGATGACAATGAATCGCGATATTCTCGATGGTTTCTTAGTTAGTATTGCGGTGCTGGCTCGAGGTTCGGTGCTGTTGGTATGTCCATCCTCTAAGACCTTTGTCAGTTATTCTACTAACACACACGCGACACGAAGGCCGTCTTGATCGTCAGCTATCGACTCTTTCTACACCCTCTACGCAACGTCCCCGGTCCGCTCCTCGCTCGGCTCACGAGTGCGTATGGGACGTTGTTCGTCTGGCGGCGGACGTTCCACGTTGATTCTTTACGGCTACGTGAGGAGTATGGTGAGGAGACAGTTTTTCGAAATCAGCTAGCAATTTACTAACGCTGCGCACTCTTGGAACGATGGTGATTATTGGGCATGTTTGTTGACGAAGTAGTTAGGTCCGGTTGTTCGAATAGCGCCTAGTCGACTTATGTTTAATAGTGCGACTGCACTGCAAGGTAAGAAAACACCCAATTCACCCCTTCCGCCGTCCACCTGTTTTGGGTTTGGAGAAACTGAGAAGCTTGAGGAAGATATGTACAACAACCCCAAGGTCGTCAAAGGTTCAGCCTACACCACGCAGCGCCAAAGCGCAAAAGGAACCCCAAACCTCTTCAACACCATCGACAAAGACGCGCACAGCAAAAAACGCCGCATCATCGGCCCCGTCATTTCAGAACGGTCGATGAGGGTTTTCGAACCCGACATGCTGGCACAAATCGATACGTTTTTGCTTCGCCTGCTTCGGTCCGTTCGAAAAAACGAAACACTGAACATGACACCTCCATGCGAACGTCTCGCCGTCGACATCATCGGCCAGCTTTCCTTCGGATACCCACTAAACACGCAGAACGACCCCACGCACCGCGTCATTGTCGAGGGTCTGAAAACGCGAGGGAGGAGGAGCTCGTTGTATTTCTTCTGGCAGGACCTCAAAATTCTTGAGCCGCTTTTCAACTGGATCGAGGGGAATGATGCGCTCGAGGGATTGCATCGGTCGGTACGGACTATGATTCAAGCACGTATGGCACTCCCCAAGGACGCGAAACATGACTTCTTTGCGTTGGCTTCGGGGCAGATTGCGCCGGGCGAACCGGGACTTATTAGTAAGGATCTGTGGGCTGAGGCCGTGTTCTTTATTGCTGCAGGTATGTCATATCTAACGACGTTACTGTGTTCTGCGTTGATACCGAGAGTACTGCAATACTCTGCGATGAGTCACTCATCGTTTTCCTGTCATACCTAGATTTCGAAACGCGTCGCATTAGCTAACCGTGATCACTTGGTGCGCACATTACAGGAGGAAGCACCACATCAACCGCCCTGAGCGGAATCTTCTTCTACCTTTCACGAAACCCAGCGGCGTACGCTCATCTCGCGTCCGAGATCCGCACCACTTTCTCCTCCGGCCGCGACATCCACGCAGGCCATCAACTCCACAGCTGCAAGTATCTCCGCGCCGTAATCGACGAGACGATGCGCATGTCCCCTTCCTCCCTCGGCCCGGCCTGGCGTACACATGGTCCTGCCTCTATTGCCGCGGGCGAACTGTTTACAGTAGACGGCCACGTGATCCCCCCAGGAACCCAAGTCGGATCGAGCAGATACGCGGTCCAGCACAACGAACTCTATTTCGCAGAACCCTTCACGTTCAAACCCGAACGCTGGCTACCACGCTCACAAGACGACACGTCCTCAGAGCAGGACGAAGCGCACGCCGCTGCTGCGCGTCGAGCATTCGCGCCGTTTTCGCTCGGCGACCGTTCATGCGCCGGGAAAGCGATGGCGTACTTGGAAATGAGCCTCACGATTGCGAAAACGATGTGGTATTTCGACTTCGAAAAGGCGCCTGGAGAGGTGGGCTGTACTCCCGGTAGACCGGAGGAATTCCGCTTGTGGTACAGCTTGGTGGTGGAGAATGATGGGCCGGATTTGGTGTTCACGCCGCGTGGGGAGTATTGGCGAGACTTGGAAGACGTAGAGTAACTCGATTTTCTCTATGAGTGAATCAGATAGGTTGGTTTTTGGCGTGGAGCTGCTCTAGGCTACAGAAATTAATCAATTGATATCCTTGATGCTTGTAGTGGATTGCTAGGGCGCGCTACCCTCAAAGAGGCGTACCTAGCCCCCAGCAAAAGTAAATAAATTACCAGATTCGGAACTACCTACCTATGCTAAGCCGCAATCCGCTCACCGCGAGCGAACACTATTCCGCCTCTCCTTTCTCCCTTGTGGCTGAGCTCTGCCGTCGCAATCCGCATACCATTCCCATAGCATTGATAGGTACCATGACGCGCAGTTCCACACACGCGTAACCTATACGACAAAGAAGTACCGACAGGCGTACCCGAAGGCGTACCTGCAGGTATTGATACCTACCTACCTACCTACATAGTTCCGGTCACCTTTTTTTTTGGTAAAAAGGGCATTTACCTCGGTGAATTATGACGTCCCACTTTTTATTCCGATTTGAAAGCCAAAAACTTTCTCAATTAGGGAACTTTGTACGATAACTTGCGTTTCTATCTGCATTGCGGAACAAAAAAAAAACTGAAATCGATGGATGGTCCGGTGCGGATATTACGATACAGGCCTTAAAAGGGTCGAGTGTCGCCTTATTTTTGCCATCAATTGATAATTGTTGCTGACATTGTGTAGGTGAGTGTTGGACGCAAGAAGGGTAGCTGTCTTTTGAAAACACGTTTTTGGGATTCGTTGAAAGGAAGGAGTGACAGAACGGAACTTTCGTATGTAAGTAGGTTGTCGTGGTTGCCCACCTGCACATCAATCTTCGAGGGTAGCTTGAGGCAGGTAGGGTGGGGGCCAAAACCGCACCCACCGGCGCCACCTCGCTCATACGCAGAGTCACAGGGACTCCACGCCCCGTTCATCACTTTCACTCTAAACTCTACAATCACTAGCTCTCGCTCGAAAAGTTACTCAGTAAGGTGCATGTGGCTTATTTGATGGATGCCTAGTTACCTACGCTACGTTACCTAGCTTGTCCTGCCTCACTCACTCGCAAGTACCACCGACCGACGGCTCAGCCTCACTCTTCGCACTCCTTGCTTTGCTTGCTTCGTTCAATCTCACCTGGGCGAGTCCGTCCGGTCAAACGCTTTTAAGTCGTGTGTGTGTGTGTGTGTGTGTGGGAAAGTATACAGGTACCTACATTTTGTATCATTTAAGAAGTGGGTGCGCTGCGTTTCTTCTAGACGTGTTTTCACCCGCCGCCCGCACTCATATATATCTCTCATCTATACCCCATCGTCACACAACCCCCAACAACCACCAACAAACGAAAAGAAAAGAAACAAAATGGGCATCCTATCCTTCCTCCGCTCCAAAAAGGACAAGAAGAAGTCGTCCACAAAACCCACCTCCTTCGCCCCATCATCCGCCCCCTCTACCTCCACCAACACAGCAACCCTCCAACAACAACAAAATGCAGCATACCTAGCCACATCCAGCATCGCCGTCGACGACACGGCTGTGCAGCAGTCGTCGCAGCAGTCTTCGTCGTCGCATCATCACGGACATGGGCATCATGATCATAGTAGCAGCGGCGGCGGCGGAGGGGGAGGAGGGTATCACTCTTCCTCAAGCCATCATGGGCATTCCGGGGGGTATTCTGGGGGTGATAGCGGTGGTAGTGGTGGGGGGTACTCAGGTGGAGGAGGGGATTCTGGAGGGTACTCGGGTGGAGGAGGGGGTGGTGATAGTGGTGGCGGTGGTGGTGGGGGGTTTTAATGGGATGATGTGTGTGGAGAAGGGAGGGAGGGAGGGAGGGAGGGGGATGGTGGTGGTGGGCTTGTTTTTTTGAATGGATGTTGGGGTGTTGGGACTTTGGGTATTGATGTGGTTGTTGGGATTGGTTGTGATATTCGACTACTGCTCGTGTGGCCATCAATGGCTTTTATGTTCTCTGGGCTAAGGATGGGTGGATTGAAGGGATTGGATGAATGGATTGAACGGAACAATTTGATGAAACTTGTGTGTGTGTTTGAAGACGGGTTTGATTTCGATTCTTTCTTGCTCGTTTTTCGTCCAACGAGTTGTACTTGTAATATATTCATCAGTAGGTACATGTATCCCCACTCAGGACGATATTGAAGGGGGAAGAAAAAGAAAGAAAAAAAAAAAAACACCGAGACCGAAACTCATGCAAGTTACCTTTTGAAGCAATCTGTACATGCAAAAGAGGGAAGAGTAGAAAACAGCGGATCGGGAATTGCGAAAAAAAGATGGGCGTGAATACATACATACATGTTTACACGCGAATCCATTCTCCGTTAGCCATTTACATCATATTTGCCGTCTTAGCACGCAGACGCTGATTGGATGGTCAAGTGTGGGGTATGTGGGTAAGAGTAGGGAGGTACTACTGCTGAGCCAGAGTGTGGAGAATGTTCCTGCATGTGGTGGACTCACTAGGACGGGAGATTGCCATCACAAAAATCCGCGGCCCCATTGAACCGGGACCGGCATATCAACCTTTGCTACATCACAGTTGGCACACGCACAAAGACTCACGACAAGAAGGAATGCTGTTCCCATGGAAATAGTGTATTGTTGGTTCATCAATTCATATCTCGTTTATCCTTTTTTCATATGTATAGGTACGCAGACCCACATTGAATGCTGCCACAGTGTCGACGTGGTATTCGTCATAAAGCAAATCCTTGCTGCCTATGACCTCGTGTCTATCATCAAATCCCTCCATGGGTCCATCTACGCGGGACTGCACCACCTATAGGCGCGGCCTTCACGAGCTCTGCACCTTCTTCACGATGGGAACGATCTTCTCGTACAGAGGGTGCGACTTGTCCAGGCCAGTGATCTGGGTCGTGGCATCCTCGGCCGACTTCTCCTTGAGAATCTTGGCGAGCTCAACCGACTCGTCGTCACCCTCGACGTTCTGGAAGCGGAGAGCCTGCTCCACCGCACCGAGGAGAGCATCGACCTTCTCACCACGCTCGGCAAGCTGGGCAGCGGGGCCAATGAAGCGCTCCTTGCGAGAAAGCTTGCGGAGGGGAGCACGGCCGACACGCTCGACATTGTCTTTGAGGGTGGGATTGGAGATGCGAGCGATGATGGTGTCGACGTAGGTGTTTTGCTCCTGGGCGGAGATGCCGTGCTTGTTGATGATGAGGTTGGCAGTCTCCTTGACGGCGTCGCGGACGATGTCGTGGAGCTCCTTGTCGGCCAAGACCTCGTGAATGTAGGGGATCTTGCGCTGGTGGCCGTAGTAGGCAGCGGTAGCGTGTGAGGTGTTGACGGTGAAGAGCTTGCGCTCAATGTAGGGCTCGAGGTCATCGACGTAGTGGATGCCGTCAATCTCGGGCTTGTTGCCGCCGTTCTCAAAGGGCTTCTGCTCGACGCACCACTCGTGGAACTTCTCAATCTTGACGTTGAGGCCGGCGTTGGGCTCCTGCTGGGGCACAATACGGTCAATAGCCGAATTGGCGTAGCGGGCCAACTTGTCGATGTTCTTGAGGGTGTCCTCGCTCAGCTTGGCCTCGATGAAGCCCTTCCATGTGGTTGTGGCGTTGATGGCGTTCTCACAGGCGATGACGGCAAGCGGCTTGTCGGATTTACGGGCCTCGATGGCCTTTGCGACGGGTTCGGCGACAAACTTCAGGATGTTGGGGCCGACGGCGCAGGTGACGACATCAGCGGTAGCAATCTGGTGAACCACCTCGTCCATCTCGTATTTCGAGTTGATGGCCCGGTAGTGGTCGATCGTGAAGGTGCGCTCTCCGTCGTTGCCAATCTCCGTGACAGTGTACGAGGGGGTCTTCTGAAGGGACTCGATGATCGAATCCATCACATCGACGAAGACGACCTCATAGCCGGAGTTGTGAAGAAACTCGGCTACAAAGCCACGACCGATGTTGCCGCCTCCAAAGTGAACAGCCTTCTTCTCGTAAGGCATGATGGGCGTCTGCGGGGAGGGTATCAAAGGTCAATTGGAGTTGCAAAGGTGAGAGAGACTGGACCAAGTGAGGAGGAGAAAGAGATAAATGGAGGACGAAGAGGATTGAAGGGGCAGAGGGGTTTATAAGTGGTCACTGCTGAGGAGAGACGATGGTGTTATGGCGGGGTATTTGGCAAGGGAAGGAGCAGGGGAGGGGATGGTGGGGTGGGGTGGCAGGTGGCAGGAACGACGAATGGGCGGGGCAAGAAGGGGAGTGACGGGAAGGATTTCAGTCTTACCGGGCTGAGAAGGTGATGGTGTGAAAATTGGATGGATGGTGTTGTTAGAGCGGTGTGCGAGAGAGAAGGTGATTGTGGCGAGGTGGAGGAAGAAGAAAGAAGAAGAAAAGAGCGAGAGACGCACGAGTAGGTGTTGTTGTTGAGGGCGCGTGCGTGGGAGGGAGCAACTGCGGGTGCGGGTGGGATGAGCTGGCCGCAGCAAAAGAGCCGCTTTACCGTATTGGGCCTGCCTTGGCTGTCTCTCTACTGTATGTGTCACTGTAGATATTAGTGGGAGCGGTGACGCGGTAGGGAGAGCTGGCTGACGTTAATCCTCTTCTGTACCTATCCTCTCTCACCGCGTGGGGGAGCAGGTGTTTGCTTATTATCACAATAACGTCTCTTCTTGTCCTCCCTATTACTTGACTCTTCTTTCCTGTCCCTCCTTCAGCAATATCAGCCCGCCGTAGGACGAAAAAGAACCCGTGGACATACATGTACATAGATACACAACAAGGTACCAATATTAATGCCGCAGTGCCAGCTGCCCAACCTCACCTCGACTGTGTCCCGGCCGTGGACAGACAGACAGACAAACAGTCCCCATCCGACTTGCTCCAGAGACAAGAAGTTTGAGAAGAAAAAAAAGCGCAATACCTGTTTCCACTAGTCATTGTCCTCAGCATCGTGATTCTGCCCTGCCATCTGTCATTGTTTACCCATCGCATCCTCCGATGGGCGACGTCATGGCCCCACGGTAGCTTCTAGTCGTCCATGTAGCTTCGGCAGCCAGTCCTTAGCTCCTGTCTCCAGGCCTAATCCGTCCTAGTATCTGCCAAGCTCCCCTCCCACCACGTTCACCATCTGTAGATTCAACATTGCTCCGGTCCGCCGTCGCTGATGGTTCGCAGGCCCCAATTAAAAAAAATATTAGGTACCTTGTATCACCGCGAACGCTTCTCAAACGTTCGATCGTTACACGCCGACTAATTGTATGCCCATTCTTGGAATTGCGCCGCCGTAGCCCTTCGCTCGTCACTCCCCAAGAAGTCGCCGGAAATCTGTCGATGCACCGAGAAGAAGCTTATGGATACCAATTCCAAAGGGGTCGTTTACAGCAATGAGACACTAGGAAGAGATTCACCGGCTGTCTTGATGTCCAATCTTTTGCACTTGTAGCTCACCATCTCCTCCGAATGACCTCCCTGAATTTACAGTTTGGCCGTGCCCTTGTCGCAGTAGCATCAAGTTCAAAACCGTCGACGTATCGGACAGGTACATTCTCTACATTCAGGTAAAATGGGTTCATCGCTCATGGACGAGATTGTATAATCGAAAAGTGCTACCGGGAACTTGAGTCTTGTTGCACACGTGCAATTGCACCTACCCACGCGTGACTGCACCAAATCTCCTCCCCCTGCCCACTCCAAAATCACCTTACGCCAAACCAAACAAAAAAAAGTCCAACAACAATAAAGACACGTGCAGAAGACCGCGCAGCCGTCCAAGACGGAAAACCGGCGGCGGTGCAGCACTCTATGTGTGGCGCCGTTGTGGCCGTGACATATGCCCCACTTTTTGACAACGCTAGTCGACTTGCAGCTTAGTTTGGAGATGAACCGGAGACGTGGTGCGCCACAAGTGGCGCCGATCTTCCCGAAGCGTCAATTATGGGAGATTGACCATGGAGACATTGGTTTGGAAGAGCGCGACGGGGTCGGGAGACAAGGTGAATTGTTCATTGTGAAGATGGGATGATAACTCAGATGAATTGATGAGCATACATATGTAGACGACTGAACTTCTCTTGCAATCGGAGGAGAGGTGAGGAAAGGACCATGGACATGAAGCTGTAGCCATGACGTGCAAGACTTTGCCATGTTGATTTGATGGACAAGATGAAGTTCCACGGGCACTATCTAACTAGCGCAGCCACTGACGGCGCTGCAAAACATCCCAAACTTTGACATTCTCCAATCCCTTTTCTCCCTTTTATTGATTTGTTTTCCCTCCCCGCGGTCTCGTCCCTGCTTCTCCTTCCCCCCCTCCGCCCACTTTACATCACCATCCCTCGCGTCCATAGGTACGCGCGCGCCATTCATCCGTCACTCACGACGCATATCTACGAGGAAAGTTTGGGAAAAGGAACGCGAAACAAGCCATGGCTGAACGAGGCGGCGAGGCCGCGAACTACTACGGCGGTGCGCCACAGCAGAACTCTTACTACCAAATGACGGAGCCGCAGGGCTATCCCCCGCAGCAGCAGCAACCTCCTCCACCGCAGTACACCCAAAACTATGCGCCCCCGCCCCAGGGTGTGCCCCCGCCCAATGGATATCAACAACAGCAGTACGGCGAGAAGCCTGGGTTCGATCAGACGTTCAAGATTGAGAAACCAAAGTGGAATGACTGGTGGGCCGGTGTCCTGGTGAGTTTCGGACACAGAGACATGCAAGCATTGTTGACGGTTTGCTGATGCGCGGAATTGAAGTTCATTGCCGTCTTCTTGGGATATGTCGCGACGTCGGGGATTGCCATCCAGGGTTATTCGCATACAAAATCGTTCAATGGCGGCGGCATCTACGATGGCGGCAATAATTTCAGCCTGGATACCAACACCATTGTCCTTTTCGCATTCGTGTTGGCGGTCGCCATTGTGCTCAGTTATCTATACATGTGGTGCGCCCGCGCCTTCACCAAACAGTTCATTTGTATGTTTTCATCCTCTTTGCGAATGGGCCATGATTAACTGGTAGTAGGGATCACGGGCATCCTCAACATCGTGCTCGGATTCGTGACGGCCATTTACATGCTTTCGCGCCGGTACTGGTCAGGCGGGATCGTCTTTCTCATCTTTTCCGTCTTCTACGTCTTCTGCTTCATCAGCTGGATCCCCCGTATTCCGTTCTCCGTCGTCATGCTGCGGACTGCGATCGATGTGTCTAAGAGATATGGCCATGTGTACATGGTGTCTCTGATTGGAGGCGTGCTGGCTACTGCGCTGGGCGCTTGGTTCTCGGTGACGCTGACGGCCATCTATGTCAAATACCAGCCCGCGGCGAACAACCCGGCTTGCAATACGGGAGCGGGCGGGTGCGGCAAGGGCAAAGTGATTGGGCTGATTGTTTTTGTGACGTTTGCCATGTACTGGATGTCCGAGTACGTGCCAGTCTTTGCGGATGTGGAGATACAACGATACTAACAAGATTCGCAGATGGCTCAAGAACACCATCCACGTCACCATATCTGGCGTGTACGGCTCATGGTACTTCATGGGCCCCAACCCCGACAACTTCCCCAAAGGAGCGACCCGCGGCGCCCTCAGACGCGCTCTCACGTACAGCTTCGGCAGCATCAGCTTGGGCAGTCTGCTCGTCGCCATTATCCAGTTCATGCGCCAGTTGTGCTCGGCAGCGCAGCAGAGTGCCGCCCAAGATAACAACCTGGTCGGCATGGTCATTTTCTGCTGCCTGCAGTGCCTGATTGGACTTCTCGACTGGGCTGTCAATTTTCTGAACCGCTACGCCTTCTCGTACATTGCGCTCTACGGAAAGCCATATGTCGCCGCCGCAAAGGCGACATGGACGTACGTATCCCCGCCCCATCTCCATATAAACCTTTCGCGCTAACCAGCACCAGCATGATCAAAGACCGCGGCATCGACGCGCTCGTCAACGAATGCCTGATCGGGCCGGTCCTCAGCATGGGCTCCATGTTCGTAGGCTACACCTGCGCCTTCCTAGCCTACCTATACCTCGTCTTCACTTCCCCGGCGTACAACTCACAAGGCGGGTTCACCCCCGTCGTGGTGGCGTTTGCGTTTCTGATCGGGACCCAGATCTGCCAGATCTTCACCACGCCGCTGAGTAGTGGGCTGGATACGATTTTTGTGGCTATGGCGTGGGATCCGGAAGTGCTGATGCGGGATCACTCGGATTTGTATCATCAGATGGTTGCTGTGTATCCGCATGTGCAGCAGGCGATTCATGCGTAGAGGGGTGGGGGTGGTGAGGGGAGTGGAGAGAGACCTAGAATGCGAGCATTCTTATTGTAACCTAGTACTGATTGCGTAGTAATCACTTAATTGTAATGTGTCGGATGCAGTGATGGAAACGCGATGAAGTTGTAGCATTCCGCAGTTGTGGTGCCGTTAGCATAAGAACCTTGGAATTGATATCCAACGAACGCATCGCGTTGCCCGTGTAGACTATCACGCTCCTAGGAACCGCAGGTTCAACCCAACAAAAACGAAAAAGAAAATCAGAAATTAGAAGTATTATCCGTTACGCCATCTAGACTTTGCTACATATACATAGCTCTGAGCGCGTACGTTTTGGCGGTTCTTTTTGGTTTTATTATAAGGGTGTGCGTACGTGCCATGGACTTACCTACCTACCTAGGTATTTACTAATCACCCTATTTCTTGTATCGTATTGGAAGTACCTACCTTGGTTACGTACGTACGGTTACGGGTACGGACTGCGTGTGTGTGTGTGTGTGTGTGTGTGTGTGTGTGTATCTATCTGTCTTCCTTTGTCTTCGCAAAAACGATCGATTGAGAGGAATCATGAGAGGTATTGATTTTAGGTAGGTAGGTAGGTATTGATTATAGGTAACGGACGGACGTTTGCTTGGCTGCTGGATGGATGTGGATACAGGTGGATAGAATAGAGGGTGTTGTGTGTATGTGGAAGGGGGAGGAGGGTCTGAGGGTGTGTGAGGGTGTGTGAATTGGGGAGAGGGGGTTTGCAGAATTATGTGGGTGTGTAGGGCTGTGGTTTGATAGAGGTGGAGGTAGAGGTGGAGGTGAAGCGTGGGTAAGGGATGACAGGGCGAGAGGGGGGAAGGGGAGTGGAGGTTTCAGGGGTTTGAAAGAGGGGAGGGGAGGTGGGGAAGAGGGAGTTCGTGTTAGTATCAGAGTTGATATTGGCGTTGGAGTTGGCGGTAGTAGGAAATTAAGTATACGAGTGAGGGCTTTCTTGCAGACTGGTGTCGTGTTATGTCGTATCGTGGGATTTTGTGTTATAGGATTTCATAGAGGGATAAGGGCGGTGGATAGAGCTGTAGGTATTAATGTCTATATTACACCGTGGGTTTTCAGGGATTTTGGAGGATTGTTAGGAAGATTTGAGGGTGGTTAGAGGGATGGAGGGGGTTTGGTTGGAGAGTAGATAGACGAGGGGTAATTAGGTGTGATGATGGGGTTGCTAGTGGGTAGTACGTTGCTTCGCGATGACTGACAGTTTTTGCTTGGATGGGGGTGGTTTGTTCTGGGGGTTGGGGTAGGTATATATATATTCTCTTTCTTGCGTCACAGTCTTGCAACTCCGTTTCTCTCCTTCTGGTAAGGGAGGTACATACATATATATACATGTATTCAAAGACGTATAATTTTCCGCGATGGTATGTTTTGCTTCACCAAATGCAGTGTTGCATTGATTGATGTCTAGATACGTCTCGACACCGCGGTGGTTATTCCCCCTCGAAATAGAGATTCGTGCTAGGAGAATCAGGATTCCTTGTATTCAATTCTGTTACGTTTGTCTCACTCTTCTATTTACTAAGTGGGCTCAACATTAGCGATTAATAAGAGAAAGAGGGAGCTCGAGCGCGGAACGAACGTGCCGGGTGATTTGTTGGGATTTGGATTTTTGCTTTGCGTCTGCGGATGGGATTAGTGGGAGGATAGGAGTGGAATAGGGTCGGTTGGGATTTGGTATTGTGGGGGGGTTGTGGGGTATGGATTGACGTTAGGAGTAGTGGAGGTGGTAGCGTGTTTATATAGATTGTAATAGGGTTTAGTGGGGTAAGGTGATGGGCGGGGATTTTGTTGGTGTGGAGCGTGGAGTGGGTAGGGATTGAGGTGAGTGGGTTGGTTGTTTGGGCTGGTTAGTGGGTTGGTTGTTTGGGCTGGTTAGTGGGCTGGTTGTTTGGATATTGGGTTGGTTGGTTCTCGTTTGGATGAGGTATTTATGAAGTTTATAGAATAGCGGACTACTAACCTTGCTTACATAAAGGTAGCATGGATAGTTTTACTGTTCTTACGTGTTCTAGGAGTTGTAATGTTTATATTTAAGTCCTATACAATAGGAGTCCCAAAAGCATCTGTCTACCTATCTACTTACCTAGAGACGATAGTTGTGGTGTCGTTATCTTTTTAATGGATTCTTTTTCTGTCCAACATGACCCCCACTGATATTTCACTTTTTGGCGCTCTTTTTCTAGCTAGGTGAAACTCCTTTGAGTAGTTCAAGGAATAAAAGGAAGAAATTACTGGCTTAGATTATTGGGAGTACTCATTATTGATTTCTTATGAAAGACGTTCATGTGGCGTTTCTCTTGTGTAGATACAGCAAGCAAGCCAATCGCTCTGCAATAATTGTATTTATATCTTGATGATTTTTTTTTACAAAGAGTGCCAGTCTCCTGGTACTTATGAAATAGATCGATATAGTCAGTGATGTGTTTGATTGATGATGGCATTCTACAATTTATTGCAGTTGCGCTGAGCATGAAATGCCCTTTTTATGTCAATTAGATCTTCTGACGGTGCAGCTGACTATGTGCAGAGTAGGTTATTGCTGTGGAGCGTGTTGTGATGTTCGGGAAAATAGAGCGCGAATTTGCAAAACATTCGTGTATCCTCTGGAAGGGAGAAAAACGGTCGAAAAATAGTAGTCCGCCGCAATGACTTTTATTTTAGATTCATAAATGGATAGTCACAATGTAATTCTCATGCTATGACTGTCCCAACGAGAAAATTAACCGAAAAAGAGGGACACTGCAAGGGTGATGATCGCCCGAAACTAAGCGAAGTTCTGCATGACTGCAGCTTCAAATGGCTCCGGTCCATGATCACAAGATAAGCAACCATCAGCAGAAGTATAAAAAGCAAGAGCGGATGCTGTCGGTCTCGAGCTTGCTTGTTCATCAATCATCAAGGGAAGTACCTCCAGAAGCTTTCGGTCGGGGAACTTCCACTTTTTGAACCAAGCGCGGATTTCGAACTCCTTAATAGGGATATTTCCAATAGTGATGCCTGCATACCACCCACGCACTGCTTCAATGTTTGCATGGTATGAGGTATTCCCATTGGAGTTCAGCCGGGCTGCTCCCAGGCCTTCCTGTTTCGAAAGCAAAGTGGCTATAATCTCCATGAATACGCAGCCAAGAGAGAAGATATCTGCGCTGAACCCTCGCGTGTCTTGCTGTACAACCTCTGGTGCTGCGTACGTTGGTGTATATGCCGTAGGTGAGTCTGTCTCAGAATCTTTTGCAGACTTGTAGGCTCGAGCAATGCCAAAATCCGCAAGGTAGACCTTGTAAAGATTCTTTGAAGTCTCACCACCCACCCTGCGAATAAGAATGTTCTTAGGTTTAATATCCATATGCTTCACATTTCGGTCATGGAGCCATGAGACTGTTTGCGACAAACACGAGACAAACATTGCCAATGACCAATGTCGCTCTCTCTCTCCCCTAACCTTAAAGAACGGGTCTATATTGTCGTCCATAAACTCTTCCAAGTTCCACCCGGCTGCAGGATATAGCAAGATGGCGAGAAGATTCGATATCGTGTAGGTGCCCACCACACGGACAATGTGAGCGTGCTGGCAGTTTTGAAGATGGCGCACTTCCTTGATGGCGTCTTCTTTGGTGAGATGTCGTCCGCATCGTATTTTCTTCCGCGCGAGGCGTATCCGACGGCACATTACACTCTCCACAAGTGCGGAAGCGCTGTGACCCAGTACTTTCTCCACTTTGAGCGGAATGTCTTGTTCTTCGCAGGGCTGGTATTCGACATGTTGTCCTCGACCTGACCAGTCCAGTTCCTGTTCGTGAGGAAGGATGATCCCCTCCTGGCTTAGGTAGGTTAGCCAGGCACTGCTGAAAATTTCCGGATGGTTTGTTGACAATTCTGGTTTTTGACCTGCCACTTCGCTTCGCAAGTGGGATGGCATGCGCTTGCCCTCCTGGGCTGCTGCTATATCACTGATTGCGCTGTGAAAACTTAGGGGATAAGAATAGGCGGTCTCGTAGCTGAAACTACTGGTGATTGACTTTCTGCTGCTGAGAGATTTGCTGCCTTTAGGTGTTGCTCTTCTAAATTCACTCATTTCACCAGGAAGAAAATTCGCTGCAGTCTGAAGAGAACGCCATGTGGGTGTTTGTCCCCAACCAGAAAACGACGCAAGTTGGTTTCTTATTTCTTCCATTGACTTTTGTTCGCTGTATTCAACCGTGAGACAAAGTAAACAGTAAGATCTCTAACCTTGCGGATTAGGTCGCAAATAGCAGCTCAGTGGCGGGTTCAACGAGTGATTGAGCAATGTGAACGGAAGCATACATACCTCAACATCGCGTTTTCCAAGTACGCAAAATTCGTTCTGTTAACTTGAAGTGATAATATCGAACTGTTTTGCATGCTATGATCGAAGTGCCTCTGCAAACAGGCTTTAAGATTGTCCGCATGATAATATCGCACTCCACATTGCGGACAGTTGAGAAGATGGGTGTCCATCTTTTGTTTCGGAGGGTGATCTGACTCTTTCATCCGATGAATGCGCGCGTTGTAGTCAGTTACACAACGAAGTCAAAATCAAAAATTGATGAAAGTGGCGGATGTTAGGAAAAGAGGGAACAGAGAGGGTGCCGTCGACAACGAGGCTGAGAATACCAACCGGTGAAGCAACCTTGTTCTGGTCGTCTTGATAGGTCAGCGAGCGGGGCTATGCTTACTTACTGCCACCGACCTCTTCATGCAGGAATGCGGCGCTGTACATAATATCAATGTTGTGGCAGTGCCAATTATATGTGCATCCACTGGAAAGGCGGGAGTCGGATGGTGGATGGTGGACGGGTTTGTTGGTAGCTGATGCATTCAAGGGCTAACCAGCCTCAATCACGTGACTAATAGTTACCTGTGTGCATGTTCTTAGCCAAGGACGTTACATGATATTTATACCAGTATTTATACCGTGACTGATTACATCAATTAGTTGTACTTTCGACGTGCATTCACTGGCAAGGCTTGTTCGAGCCTCGTATCTGCCAAACAGCGCGATCGCTGGGATAGGTGGTTTGAAGTGTGCGATTTACAAGGGTATGCTGAATTCCGCCATTTCTGTAGATTTTGTTCGTGACTCTCATTACTTATGGGAATTGAGCAAATCTTTTCTTTCCTATAATGCCAGTAGCAGATATGAGCAAAAATTGATAAACTTGACAGATGGAAAGAAAAATAGAATATAGAGCAGATGTGGTGCAATTCTCTCCATTGGATACATATGTATTGTTACGCACAGCCTGCATTTGCTTTTTCTGAAAACCTATCAGTTTGTATCTCAGTATATAGGTAGCAAGCTATATGCTTAATGCATAGGTATAGATATATGGCCCCTGCGCCATATCCATGTTGAACTCCAGGTACAGAGTCGTTTATTATCCAGACACCACGTGGCGTGGCGTAGTAAGACACTGATCATGTACTGTAGCTACCCTGGTTATATTTAACTAACTTCGTACCCGCAATATAGGCATGCCTCCTTCCATCCGTCTCAACAATCAGACATGTTCAGAAAGAAAAGACAGTGTCAGTGCCGCGACTTCTTCTACATTTGTCTCCAACACAAAGTGCCCCGTATTCAAAAACTCGATCCTAACATCGGGTCGATCTTTCTTATGCGCCTCCGCGCCCTCTGGGATGAATGCAGCGTCGTTTTCCCCCCACGCAAGCAGAAGAGGTACCTTACTGTTGCGAAGGTAGTCCTGAAACTTGGGGTATAATTTGACGTTGTTTTGGTAATCGTAAAGAAGATCGATTTGAATATCGGCGTACCCAGGTCGTGAAGCGAGGAGGAAATCCAAGGTAAACCCATCTGGCGACAAAGATTCAATTTCATCTTCTGGAACTCCGTCTGTGTAGTGATACTTGAAAAAATCCAGCGAGATAACCGCGTCGCGAAGACCCTTGCGCGCTTCAGACGTATTGCCGCTTTCCCAAAAGGCCATGATAGGATCCCAGAATGGGTGGCCGAATCCTTCTTCGTAAGCGTTGGCGTTTTGAGAGATCAGAGTATCGAATTTAATCCTGCCCTGGATGGCAAGACGATATGCGATTGGGGCCCCGTAGTCAAAAATGTAGGCAGAGCAGTGTGTGATGTTGAGTGCGTCAAGGAAATGTTCAGTTGTCTGGGTGAGAGACTCGAACGTATAACTGTAATTTGCAGGGGCGGTTGTGTAGCCAAATCCAGGCAAATCGAAGGCAATCACCCGAAATTTTCCAGCGAGTAGAGGGATGAAATTGCGATATTGATGCGAAGACGCGGGAAAGCCATGGAACAAGACGAGTGTGGGGTTCGAAGTTGAGCCAGCAGCTCGATAGAACACTTCGACATCCCCAGCAACCTTGATTGTGTGATACGTCGTCATTGCAATTGTTGAGTTAGGGCTCAAGGGGGGAACGTTCAAAAACTCAGAGCTGATTGTATGGTATGTAGGCTTTGATAGTAATATGTGAAGGAGATCGCAAATTGACGCTTTGTAGAAAATAACCTTCGCATGTAACAGGACAAGCATTTATAGAATATCCACGACAACTGAAGATAACATAATCCACCGTGTGCTAGCTGTGAATCTAGATCTAGTGTGGTCGCCGATATGAAAGGCAACCCATCTTCCGTCTTCATAATTCATCTCCACAGCTTAGTAGTCGGCTCACTTCCATCCAGACTTTTGTGGGACATGGGTACAAAATCCTTGGGAGTTGCTGATTATGCATATTGAATAAAGATCAGTAAGTGTTTTGCCTACGTGACTAACAACTGTCCTGAACACTCTGATTAGCGCTTATTCAATACGACGAGACGTGGATTTAAGGTTCAATTCTGGAGCCAGGGCCGTATTGACGATGATAGAACGCTCAAAATCGGTTCCACCGGTTCACGTGAATCACTAATAGTCTCGTGTTGACGTGTCCCGTACTAGCGTCAGCATTTTAAACCAGGGGCTCCCGCTACATGCATGGGTCCAGTATTCTCATTCAGGAAAGCATAGAGCCAGGGCTCGACCAGCCCACAAAGCAGGACTAATATCAACACCGTGCACTTACTATGAAATACGATCACGGAATTTGATTACCGGCACACGCAATTCTGTGATGATCCAATGATTTCCTAGGCGTCCAAATATCATTCAAATCTGGTATCAAATTGCTATTCATGACTACGGCACCATGCCTTCCTGACTGTGCTTGAGGAGCAAGTGTTTCACTCTCTCAAATGCGTCTTGTTCAATATTCAGAAATCAGAAATCGACCTAACGTTCGTCATTTGTATAACCTTGAGGAAATTCAAGAGCTGGAAACAAGTACGTTCAGCTTTTCAGTCCTGAGATAATGAACGTAGCCCTTGGCATTATCATTAAGCTCCGGCCTGTTGAGAGGCTCTGAGCTCACAATTACAAATCTACCATGGCAATTTCTTCAAGCCAGTGAACCTTTGAATTTTGTAAAATATCTGCACAAAAGCCACAACTCAAGAACCTGTCAAGGCTCTGTGGGTCTATATCTGTTACCTAATGTGCCGAAATACAGCTGATCAACGGTTTTCCAGACTATCCTTGATTGCTTCGTAAGGGTTGTGTGTGAAGCCGCAAAATAAAAGTAGTGTGAGCCTTGATGGTTAGCCAAATGAGCCAAGTCATGAACCTAGCGTTACTACATGTCAGTGAGGTGTAGCCCTGGTACACCGATACCGATCATGCATTTAAAGGCGCCATACCAAATTTGGGCATACGGACCCTTGCAGGCACCGCTAAAAACAACTTCCGACATCCGAGAATCCAAAAAGGCGCTATGATGACACATCTTTGGAGTGCAACGCAGTCAGTCATCTTTTTCAAAATCCCCGTGCGTCTTCACCCGCATACGACAATACGTTCTAATTGGCGGCGACTTCTAATTCCGATAATTGAATCTGTTAGAACGCATCGTTGATTGGTAATGATGAAGTACGAGTTTGTCGTGAGCTCTAATGATACAGCTAGCCCTTCTGGAGAATCTCGACAAGTCGTACGACGGCATGCGTCACAAGCAGCAGCACGTACGCGGAGACGGGAGGCTAGGTTTATTGGAGTCAATCGGCTTCAAGTTCCACCATGGCTCGAAGCTGAGATTACCCAGGCCTCAGCTCAGCCTGTGGGTCAGTTACCAATTCAATCAAGTAAGCACACTGGAAACGTCTTCTACCATCACGAACAAGTCACTAGAATTTTGTCAAACAGGTCCTTCAAGTTCATCGATACCCCGCACCTTATCACCCAACCCATCACACTCCGTGCTTCCTATTCGAGAGCTTTTGGAGTTCAGTAAGAAAGATCTGTCAAAGACACTGCTAAGTCATGAAGAGCTCTCACCTATCCTTTCGAATCCTCTTCGTATCCAAAAAATCCTTGGCCTTGGCAATGAATCATTCTTCCAGGGCCTGAAGGAATGCTATGAGGCCAAGCTTTGTGTCAAAGATGCAGTAGACTGTCTATGGGCCTACTGTGAGCATCTCCTTTTACCGGGGCTTTCGTCGACCAGTATGAACAAGCATATCAAATGTTACGTGAAAGCACTCAGCAGTATGCAGTTAGAGTTGAACTCAGGGAACGCTTTAAATAGCCTAGATGTCTGGTATGCAACACTGATCTTAATTTTATATGAGGTAAGACTGCCAATAGGTTTTCAGCACCGTAGCGGCGCTGACCAATTTACCAGTCTCTTCAACCTCGTGGTACTGGATGGATGCTTCATGCCTACGGTGCCATTCGAGTCTTGGGAAGCCTTGGACCAAAGAGTATCATTACCGATGGTCACAAACAACTACTCACTACACAAAGTTCCCTTATGGTATATTAACAAACCTTTCAAGAGGCATTAAACTAAAGGCTTTGCAGATCACTGAATCCATCTTTGGGAACAAAACTTGCTTTTTGAGTCAACTAGAATGGCAAAGCGCACTACAGTGTACAATCAAACAAGGCCTCACCTTATATAGCTTAGAAGAAGCTGAGGTAACACTGTGGATGCGCGCAGCATACATCCCCGACATTTTCCAAGACACGACAAATGTTTTGCTCCACAAAGTTGCCATCGACTGCAATTTGATTCTATCTAGAACAACCACTCTTCTTCAACAGTATCGCGACTGGCACTCCTGTTGGCAGTTGCAACTCGGATCTGCAGTTATGGAGAGCTCAATGACCGAAATTCCTGAGAATACCAGACGTTGGATTGAACTTTTCTGCTATTACCTGCAACATATGTGTATAATCCAACGTCTCTTTACGTGCATCAATGCTGTCGTAGGTGCTGGAATGGAAGAAGAAACTGTCAGATCTGCGAACCAAATCCTTGATGTTCATACGCAGTATGTCAGAATTGGTCAACCGCCGTATCGCATCGGAGTATCCGTGCTTGTCGCTAGGGGAGTTCTGGCTACAACAGATCGATGGGGACCTGGAATACTCAAGTCAAATACGAGTTCAACTATAGAGCCTGGGGTATTCCTAGACTGGTGTAAGACTCTGCGAAGGAGTGTGAGTTGATCACGAACGTTTCGTGTTAATTCATTTAATCTATGTTAGCTACGGCGCGTGCGTGCCCTTCTCCCTACCTTAGTGAAGGTTCATGTGGCTTTCCCTTCGACTAACAAAATTCTCGTTAGTGTTATTCAAGAGGGCCCGAAATGTGCTCCTGGTCTGTCCACTTCTTGCTAGTCCTTATTGTCTTCTCGTCGGATTCTGATTGTGGTACCGTCCAAACTCGCCGTACTTATTTTAATGTAGCCTTAGACGAGTTCCCTTCTTCCTACTCCACGTCTGACGTTTCTGCACCTTAAACCCGGCTTGCTTGGCCTTCTTCACCAAAGGAACAACTGACCGTTCTGTGGAGGCTGATATGACAGACTGAATGAAATCTTGCCTGAAACTGACAATCGCAGCCTTGACTGCAATGCCGGGGGCTTCATCTACGAACAGGCGGATAGATTCGAAGAATTCCATCCAAAATGACGCCTCATCTTCTGGACGATATCCAAGGGCCTCCATGTCAATGACCAGGAAAACCTCACGCACACCTGTAAGACTTTCACATAGGATTTTCAACCAATCGTTTTCTGAACGTGCGGCTGAGACCCGTGGTGCGTTAAAATTTTCAGAAATATGACCGACTAGCTGACGGTGGTTAAGCTGAACGGCCTGATTGACCAACTGTTTAAGGAGGACGGTATGTACACTGTCTGTCGGTGTGCCATTATGGCGACCTTTCAACACCCACAAGACATTTTTTTCTGCTCCTTGAAGGAGCTCAACCATCTCAGTAGCGAGATCTTTTGTTTGAAAGCGGGTCGATCCGGAGCCTCCTAGAACAACCAAGGAAGAGCGCATTCCTTTTGACCAGTTCTCTAGTGTTGGGAAGAGAGCGTCCTTGTCGATCTCATCTCTGAGCATTCTTTTACGGCGTATTGAGCGGCAGAATCGCAAGGTTTCCATTGGGCCTGGGAGTGCTGCATCTCCTGTTTCCTTGAGGATCAAGTCTGTTTGGATTTCATTTTGACCTCGATTGAGACCTGAGAAGCGGGAAAGGTAAACAAGATGATTTGCTAAAAGCACAAAGTGTAAGTAGGAGGACATCGGGGGCTAGAAATTCACTAACCATTCATGTTCGCATCGAGTCTGAGGAGTAGGTCATGCATTTTGCTAATCTTGTCTTGTGCTAATGTGTTTGCCAAGTTGTCCACTCGTTGGGCACTGTCGTTAATTCTATCCCTCAAACCTTTGAGACGAACTTTATAAGGCTCAGCAAGCGCTTTCCAGGCACGCCGTATCGAGCCCTGCTCGTACCATTCAAGGCTCAGAACCAAGAAGGTAATTATGTCAAAGTACAGCTGTTCGATAGCTTCTCTCATGGACTCTACGCGAAATATGTCCAGCTGCAATTTGGTACGAGGAAGCACATCGCCGATATGTGCGACTGCTTTTGCGAGTTCCGAGGTCGTTTCTTCATGGTTCAGAACGAGCTACAAATGAGTATGAGTCAGTCTAATTTGTTCCAGAGCAAAAATGGCACCGAGGGCGACTTCGACTCACCACGAAGAGGAACTTCATCGTGCCCCATGCCAAAGACACATATTCTGGATGATGTTGGGAGAGAACGTCAAGGACGTGGCCATAATACAAAATTCGCGATGAGACGGCAGCGAGACGCTCACGCACTTTGGAGCCTTTCCTCTTCGTTTCGTACTTTGCCTGTGCGACGGCGATAACTTCCCATACATCATCAATTCTGTACACATTTTGAAGCGGGGAAATATCAGTCTTTGTATTTGTTTTCACCAGGCTGAGTGCTTTCTCGAATGCTGCGTGCGGTGTGAACAAGGCTCTTTGTGATGATCATCAGCCATCGATCCAAAAGTCCAATAAGCGCATACTGGACTCACGTTGTGCTACAAGAAGTGAGCATGTTGATGGGTTTGAAGACGAATGTTTGAACCGGAGCGGTGCTGTGGTTTTCTTTAAACGCTGTAAAAGATTGGCTTGGCGCCGCCGTATTGTTGAGCTGCAGGTATGAGCACAGCCTCAGCCTCGTCGTGTACAGTACCAATGCTGCGGCCGCAAAAGGCAACTTGCATATAAGCAGTAGTGCTCAGCTGAGCTGTACCTCGCCAATATGAATATTTCGACTCTTGTGAACCCACTTCTCGAAAGAACTTCCACCCGGTTGCTCAGTCCGGGACTGCTCACTTATCCTATTGTCGCATACTCACTATTTTACGCTTGCAAGCCAATGGACTTCACCATTTCGAAAGACTACACTCGGGGAAAGGAAGAGGTGGAGAAGAGCATTTTGCAAGTTGGCGTTCGTGCTGGCGGGGCGCGTAACGTTGGAACTGAGCGTCAACATAGCACTCAATGGACTCACGTACGCCCACCTCCGTCTGGCCCACCTTCGTCTGGCCCACCTCCGTCTGGCCCACCTCCGTCTGACCCACCTCCGTCTGGCGGTTATGCACCTAGTATGAGCTCTAGTACCGATGTACTACAATATTTCAACCCTATGAATGTCGAAGTAGATCGTTATGGAGAACTCATACAAAACTCTTCTGCGCCCGGTGCCCAGACCCCTCTCCCTCATGCGCAGAGTTCAGGTAACAGCCTACCTGGCGGCGAGCTTAATGAGACCGCTATGCCGAAGGAATGGGACGAAGGGGAGTACTATCGCAATTTCGTAAAGCACAGCTCGCTTATCGTACAAGGGAATGATATTGAACGGACTGGCATGGCACGACGGGCAGACAATTTGCAACTCACAAATGGCGTGGCTAGAGATTCCCCGCCATATCCGAACTATGTTCCCATCCATGTGCAATCAGTATCGACACCAGCAACAGCTATACGACAACGAATGATGCCACGGAACCAGGAAATGATGATCCAACCCGTTCGGTCTTCGATAAGCAGCCCGGTACTGCCTCCGAACAAAGCATCGTGGACTGCGCCACTCATGGAACTAAACAGAAGACGTCCACAACCAAGTCACGTCCAATTGACCAGTCGACATGGATTTCCAAACATTAGAACACATCAACTGGGAGCAAATCTTGCAGGTGTTCAGAGTGTTGACAATAGTCCCTCTTTCAATCCTAAGAAGGACATTGCACTTCTTTCAATGCCTAATACTCCAGTGATTGTACCTACGGCTGAACAAAATCAATTGTATTCCGGTAATACCTGCTTTCATATATTTGCAGATTTTTTATATCGTGAGGGCTGACCAATTGTATTGTAGGGGCTATTTGCACAAATGCTGATGCAACGGAAGAGAAGCTGCCTGAAGAAAGAGACCACAACCAGCTGAGCTTAGAGCAAGTGGGAATCAAAGTAAGCCATTTTAATTAGGAAAGAAGCACAAAGCTTTAATATTCTAACAAGCGCTCCCAGAGGCTAAGTAGGCAACGTAGAGAATTAGCTGAGACAGACAATTCGTTTGAAACCGAACCCCCACGTGCCAAAAAGCAGCGCACCAGCGTAGCGCCCAATGAGCACGAAAGCTCAGAACAAACTATTCGAGCCCTGTTAGAACTTGATTCTAGTAGTGGCCTACTGCCGAGAAATTCACAAAAGTCGACCGCACGTCCACCCTGGTCAATGATCCCGAATTTGGTGTCCGTCAGAAGACTCTTCCGAGGGCGCCATCTTCTGACTCGATACCACAAAGTTTCTTGCCACATCTTGGTAGGTGTGAAACCACGCCTGGACGACACCTTACAGAGGATGACGTAGGGGATGGTCAAGAAGAAAGACCATTACCAAGTTGCATCTGGATGCAAAGTATGCCAGACAATTTGCAAATACCATCGCATTATCGGGAATATGAACCTGTCTACATTGAGCTTCAAAGCCAAATTCAGCACCAGCGCCGTGAGATAGAGAGATTGAACGAAGATCTCGCTCAACAATCAAGAAAGAACGCATCGAAACATTTAGGTCCCCCTTGGCTTACTGTCCACCGCGTGAAGGATAAGGACAATGAGCGACTATACGAAGATTGCCCGATATGGACCTGGGACGGGAGTCAGTACCGTATCGAGGGGTTGCGCTTTATACCCAGACTGAACAGGTTCGTCAATAAGCGTAAAGGGGCAGAAACTGCTTTTCTCGTGTTACACACCTACGATCTCTCTGCGTTACACGACTATGGAACATTAGATTATCAAGATAGCGAGCCTGCCGAAAGCTTTCGGTCTAGCACTCATATCCAGTTCTTGGATGAACTCTTAGCACACGCTTTCGACGAATTGTTGACGCTAAATGCCATTTTCGCGAGCAATGTTGAATACGGGGATGGTCTGGATCTACGCCATGACATGGACTCCGATAACGGCGTTAATCATGATATGGTCAAAAATATTGATATTCTTTTTTTTCATTTCCGGCTCTTTCTGCAAAGTGCCCACCAAGAGCTTGAAAGAGAGGACGGCGACGCTCTTCAATACCTTATCAATTATCTCACCAAGGACTTTGGTGAGAAACATCAAGCGATTGAAAAGTCACTTGCCGACGGAATTGTCACACGATCAACCTTGAAATACCTGTTCAAGCGGGGAGATTTGGTAGTTTTCCGGGAAGAAAGAAGGATATTCGGAGCTAAGTTGAAGTCCTTCAAGGAGACAACGAAAAATGAGATGCAAATTGTTGCAGAATCCTACGCTTTTAACGGAAAGTTTTACCTCCAGGAAACAAAGCGGAACCTACCTCTTCCACGTGTGATTCAAAAAAAATGGTCGGCAGAAATAAAGTCTCTCTCATGCTATCCTATCGCATTCGCGGATGTGGAAGTGAAAGAAAAGTTGAACAGACGAGGACACATATTTTGGAGATGTCGAAGGCTGGCGTACATTGCTTACAGTGGACCCAATACAAAACGAGATACAGATTATGCAAGTTTTCCCAGTTGAACACTGCTAATTACTTGCGGTACTAATTTAAAGCCTATAGATAAACACGAGGTTCTTAGTTGACGTACGTACGTATCACATGATGCATACAGAGCGTATTTCCTTGTACTCCTCAGAGGACGAACTGGACGAAAAACTCATGTCTGATAATGAACCTCCCCATGAGCTTGTCTTTATGGTCCCGGAGAACATCTTCGGCTTTGATATACAGGAAAAAAAATGGGGTAGGTGTGCCACCCACTGTAGTGTCTCGCACATGCTAATGAAAGCTATCAAGTCGACATTGAAGTGGACAATATCGCTGATATTCACTGGAACAAGGACGCTTTTGCAACCCTTGCCATAGAAAAACAGAGTAAAGAGCTAGTCAACGCTCTTGTCAACAACAAAATCAATGCGGACAAAGCTACTGACACAGTCATTGGTAAAGGCAATGGACTGATACTTCTTCTACACGGTGGCCCTGGAACCGGGAAGACATTAACAGCGGAAAGCGTAGCTGAAATAGCCGAAAAACCTCTCTACCGAGTCACATGCGGGGATATTGGTACAGAACCTCGCCAGGTCGAGGAGTACTTACAGAAAGTCTTCTACCTAGGCAAGATTTGGGATTGTGTTGTGCTTCTCGACGAGGCAGACGTGTTTTTGGAGCAACGCACACTCGCAGATCTAACACGCAATGCTCTCGTTTCCGTGTTTCTCAGAACCCTTGAATATTATGACGGCATTCTGATCCTCACCAGCAACCGCGTCGGTACATTCGACGAGGCATTCAAATCTCGTATCCAGCTCGCGCTGCACTACAAGAAGCTTGACCGTTCACAACGCGAACACATCTGGACGAACTTCATGGACCGCCTCAAAGACCTCGGCGAGGATTTCAATGAAGTTGAAATCAGAGGAAAAATCAAACAGTTGTCAGAGTATGAAATGAATGGCCGGCAGATCCGTAACGCCATCACGACGGCAAGGCAGTTAGCGCTCTTCCGCAAGACTGCCATGAGCTGGGAGCATTTAGAACATTCGATTAAGGTGTCTGGCCAGTTCGACAAGTACCTTGAAGAGGTTCATAATCAGATCAAGGACGACGACATGGCGCGTGAGGAAGGGTGGAGATAACCAACTCGATTGGCTGTTGAGAATGTTCTCAATCCAAGCGACTATAGATAACTGACAAACTACATGATCGAGAGGATCCTGGAGCATCCAATGGTCGCCAATTCCGCAGATGATTGCCGCCCTTCACCATCCCACATACAATATTACTCAATCAATCATACAAGTTCCTCCTCTCCCTCCTCCTTGCCCCACGCCACCATGTTACCGATAACCCATATCAAGGCCCGTAGTGTCCACCAGTAATTCCACCACCCAGAGAGCGTGCTAGCCAATGACTGAGACATGCCGAACAGAATGAAAACAAAGGCCGCAACGTGCAGTATGCCCATAGTGGAAATAAAGAGATTGAGGAAATTTTTGGTCTGTAAAAACTAGCATTAGTTTTTCTAGACGGTAGTTGTGGGGGGAAATGACAAGATCCGCCTCATTCTGAGCCGGAAAGTGGCATATTGTTGCAAGATAACAAGTTCTGGACGATGTACATTCGCAGCTATGAGTAAAAAGCAGTACTCACCATCTTCAACTTCAAGAACAACACCGCGCTCACTACGTTCTCCATTCTCGCCATAACCCACATCATCCATACTAGCGAAATCACTCGCAGGATGAACCACAGGAACTTGTCGAACCCGGCATTTCTCAAGAACAAATTTTCGAGGATGAAAACAATGACCTGGATGAGGAGGATAGCGTGCATCCCCAGCCGTCGCAAAAACGTTTGTCTGGAGGATCCTGTGTTGATAGGGTTTAGGGAATACGCAGTGGTCACTAGGGACGAGTTGAGGGCGTGGTCGATGAAGGAGGTTGCGCTGCTTAGGGCAGAGGTAGATGGGTTGGAGGGGCGTTGATTGAGGTCGTTGAGGGTTACGATTCTCGCCATATTGGATTTTTTTTATCCTAAAACTCGCGCATGGAAATGGGTTTTTTGAAACGTCGATGCTTTTCCTGCTCTTTGACTTTTCCCTCTCTTTTTGTTGCACACGTGGGGTCAAATCTCCTTTTCTTTCTCTCTTTTTTCGTCCTCTTTGTAGGTGCAACGCGACGTTCTGCGTCGTAGAAGGCAGGGGGAAAAAGTGTTCTATGCTTCCCCTATATATTGGGCTGTGCAATTGGCCGTGCACGCATGTAAATAATCGATAAGAGGTCACCTAGCAGTTCGAACCAATCAGACCCCCCAAAATTGGTTGGCGCTAGCCACTTACAATCTACGAAGTTGAATGAATCGCAAATTGCGTCGGTGGTGTTACTTTCTATCGGGCTCAGCCCCGTTAGGGCGATTGGGGGCGAAAGAAGGGATGGAATCTCCGCATTTACTTCCACTAGGTACGTTTGCCAGAACATTGATGTGTAAGCTGACCAACTCATCTACGAGTTGTTTAGGTAGTTGATCAAGTGCTCATATATCTCATTGTACCCGGGGAGGTCTTGGGTCATAATTCCATAGTCCGCGAGTAAAAATGGTCTCGGAAGTCTTTTTCAATTGATTCTCTTGATCCTGAAACGAGAATCGGGCGCTTGCATTAAGGCCCACAACGGCACCACTCATCTCGCCAGGAATACGCGAAAGCCGTGATGTTCGGGCGGTATCCCAATTCCAAATAAGGAGCCGCATTCGATATGGAACACATGTGCATTCTTTCATTCTCCAGTCGCAATCGAATAGGCGGCCTCCAGCGCTGCCAGGCAACAACGACATCTCCCTTGAGTCTAACCCTAATAGGTTAGTACAGGTTAGTAAGGTCTGGCAGACTTATAAGCAGAATTCCCCAATCATATCACAACTTCGTTATGGACTTCTTCGAACATAGAAATGATTGTTCTAGCTTATCTGATTTCGGCGCCTCCGTCCACATCGCAAAAAACCAGCGCTCATGAAACACCAAACCGCATAATCTTGGGTAGCCGAACTACCAAGAAAACGGATGAAGAACATCTCAAGGAGATTTCAGAGATCTTGCTCCACCTGAAAAAAGGTAAGTGAGCATGCAGCCCTACTTCTACAGTTTGTATAAAAACTAATCACCATCTTCAGACCGAACCTTTGACGCTTTACAGCAATGTCTTCCATTCAAATGGATGAAGGGCGAAAAATATGATACTGTCAACCCGTTCGGAGATTCCCGATCTTATTATCACGCGCTCTGGACATTCGACACTATAAACGATATGTTACATTACACAAATGCGAACCATCGCAGTCAAATGCCCCTCGGTCTTATTCGAGAGCGAGCGGTAAGTCTAGATGATATGGATCTTCTTGGCGGACCTATCCCTGCGCCGTTGGAGCATACGTTCGATCTAAAAACGACTTACTGGAAGCCTGTGATAGAAGTCGACGAGAGGGTACGTACCTTTACACACCGCCTACTCCGGGATTTCCATTACCAATGGAGGCATATCCTTCGGAATGATTACAATTCCGCAACTTTGCGTGTACTTTCTCGAGCTATAATCCGGCTTTCGACACTTGATTTCGATGTTCACGAAGACATGGGTGGGCAATACATGCAAGGCGTACATGTATGGATTACACAGTTACCCGCCTGGGAGCCGTTCAAAACTGATATTATGCGTCTTGGAAGCGTGTGGGTCGTCCTCTGCCAGGACGTCCGAAGTGGACTGACAATAGTTGAAAAACACGCAGAATTACTTGAAAGGAGTACGAACAGATGTTCTAGCACAACGGAGAGTCATCACGCGCCCATGGTAAGAGAAGAGCAAGTTCATTATATGATCCTATCAGTCAAACACGTCATGCTTTGCCACGCTATCAGTCCAACTACATTCAAGCACACTGCTCCAGAACCGCTCTTCAATGGCGATTATGGCACCGGAAATCCCTCGGATCTAGCTTTGAGTTATCTTACATGGGCGACTACCTCAGCTAGACCTTCGATCATGTCAACAATTCAATGCCTACCTCTTGAAATCCAAGACATGATACTCGGCTACTCGTCAATGGGCACAGTGGCAGCTGCTAAACTCGGCTGCATGCTTGGCCTAGGGTCCCAATTTCTGTGGAAGCACGGTCCTCTAAAAATTGCATTTGAGGAACGTCCCCTGTATCGGCCTTTGGAATCCTCCGTCGCCGAGTCCCAGATCATGTTCGGTGAGGAAGAGAGCGGACTTTTCTACTTACCACGGGAATCATAGATTCAGTGCACGTACATATCGTTTCCTCCAGCTGTTGTGAGAAGGCGGGGAAACCACCTGGCAATCTTAATTACTTGAACGGACCAGGTTTGGTAAGACAAAATAATGATACATCTTTGACTACAATACTGTCCTTTGAAGTGCAGATTCGCACAAAACCTGGAGTAAATGATACCTCATGGTCAGAACATGGTTCTTCTTGAAACCTCGATTGTATATCTAGCGCTGCACTGTGCGGTGTGTTTCTTTCTATACTAACAATCCTTCGCAGAGAACCCTTAGCAAATATTTGTTTTGCCGTTTTTTTTAATTCATCAGAAAAATAACATAAGAGCTAGGTTTACTTAGGGTTGATAATTGCACGAGGACAACGGGAAGAGAAAGTCGGAACTGGACATTTATGAGGATAGTGGGGGATTATGCAAGAGGGCACCAATGGCTTAGATACATATATTAACTCCACTATGCTTGAGTGTTGCAATCGCTTGCATCGAAGGCAGTTAACCATAGCATTGGCGAGTTTTCCCTGCAATGTATTATTATTTCGTAACGACACGCTATATCCTAAAATACTTTACCAATGCATAGGTAAGTAAGGCAGACTTCGAAAATGCCCGCGCGCTAAACTTGCCCCATATCCAAGTATCTGATCTGCTCAGATGGTTTTGGGACACGAATGGAATATTTTGCTGTGTTACTAGATCGTACCACGCAAAGTAGTGGATGCGCGTTACCGGGATGTGTGAGTTTGCTATACTCCCATGTCTGTCTTATTCAAAACGACTCAATTATATGTCTTCAAAGACGACTGAAGACTTAGGTATATGAAATGATCTTCAAGATTTGGGGACCAATTCAGATTTATTACACTACTCCCTGGTCGATCGGTAAGGATTAAATCTCTATATATGGCGCTTCTTCTCAGGTGTGTAGGATGAATCCACCACTATGACTGTAAATGATTAGAAACAGCGTGAGTCTGCTTGCGCGGCCTCTGATCCGACGAACAAGGATGCCGAGCCAACCTCCGCCTTCTTTAACTGTTGCGGAGAAAATACCACAGTCGCCTTCCACATCAGATATTTCAGCTTCCAATTATATCGAACGAGCGACCGAAAAAAAATCTATTTGCCTTTTCGCCATACAGGGTTGTGCGAGGTAGTGTTTCGGTTCAGCTGATGGCCAAGGCTGCTGGTGCATCCGAATGTGCACAATGAACACCAAAATTGTCTCACAACAACATTGAATTTTGGAGCCATCCTCAATAGCTCAGTAGTCCTCATGATTAAAGATATAACTAAACAGACTACCAGGAATAAGTTGTAACAGGAGGTTGATAGTCAGGGCCAACTCTAGTCGTGTGCTTAGATTAGGCTTACTCCGCAGTGCTTTAAGGTGCGAAGGCAATCTTCGACACTCTAATCTCTCCCGGACCTCCTGCAGTCCATATCTCGGCTATTAATTCCATTGTACCGGTATCGACTTCTCCAGGGGTGCCAACGGGGAAGATTGGAGGACTACCACCATCCTCCCCAGCTATACCCCCGGGATATCCGCTGCCCAGACCTCCCTGACTCAAATTAGCTTCTCCAGTCAACTTTAGCAGTGTCAAGGCGAGTACTTACCTCCCAGGCAAAGTCGCCAGCTTGGACGTTCCAGCTCATTGTCATGTAAAATGTGGCATCCGAACTTGCGTCGCCATATTTCGTTTCTATGGAGGCTATCGACCAGATTAATATATCAGGCACTCCACTTTCGGGGTAGGTGAATTCGAAATCAACGGCGATAGTACAGCTAACGTGAGCCGAAAACGTGTGGTTGAAATAGAAGTTATCGAAGTCTACGGAAGCGTCGAGTGATCCGGGCGCAAGTGGTTGTGAGTGGTAGGTTCCAGCTGGACAGCCCTCTCCCCCAAGGACGTTTAGTGAGGTGATTGTAGCATTGATCACAGTGCAGTTCGGCCCATTGGGGCAGTCGGAGATGGCTGTGGCATTACTTGGAGCTCTTAACGTTGTCGTAGGCGTGAACCGCGTCCCCTTGAGTTGTGAAGACTGGAGAGGGGCAGCCTGGAACCCCACAGCCTGCCCGACGGCGAAGAAAAAGAATAGTGAACTGAGAAGCATGATCAAGACATGAAGCCTGCGCGAAAGTGCTGATGTACTTCGCGAGGCATTTGAAAGGCGATTACTGGCGAACTTATATATCTCTTGCCTTGGGGCTTAGACATGCCCCCTACTAATTCCTACGTTTTTGTCCAAGGCCCGAGCGCTATGTTGAATGATTGGAATAAACAAACGAGCAAACTACATAGGTAAGCAACGGCAATAGTAGCACGAGTAGTATGTCCGAACTGTTGCCTATATCCAGTCCCGTATACGAGACGTGTTCCTACAACTCGCATCATTATGCATCAGGTTAGATTCTCTTTTGGTTAACTGCATCAGGTTAGATAGATCCTCCTTTGGTCAATTGTCAAGCCATAGGAGGTTAGTATCCGCCGCCCGCAATGTTCTTCTACCGAGACGAGCGTGCATCCGATTGATGTGTGCGTACTTACTAGAGGGTACCTAGGGACTGCCAATCCTAGATTGCAGCTTTCGCCGGTATCTCATCCTCGCATCACGACCTCCGGTCTGGCTAACCAAGGCAAACATCCATCAATGACATGGTTTGACCTCGAACACTCTATCCACGCCGACTTCTTGGCACATCTCCGCGGCCCTTATGAGCGTCGACCGGTGCTTGGTGCACAGGCGTTGCCGTTTGAGCATGCAGTGCGGCAGACAGACTAGGGTCCTCTCGAACCCTATAAACTACATGACAAAGCGGATTTGATGTGCTACTGATCTTGCTTCTATGATACTGTTAAGCTCCATAAGCAAAGAGACATACCAGTTTTCGCGTTCCAATTCTGTTGCGGTACACGTATCCAAGGCTTAGAGGAATATTCAATTTTTCCAATTTGGGGATTTTGTGTGGACCGCTCAGTACTGAAGGTAAGGTCGCAACAAACTCTCTTATCCAATCAGTTTGGTGAAGCGTGATCTCAAGGTTGAGAGGGACTGTTTCAATGGACAGGAAGGCTTGTCGTAAAGGAGTTGTGAATATCATCATCATGACTTTAACTGGCAAAGCCTGAGGTCGTTACTCGAATTTTTCCATTCAAGTATTTGCGAATCGTTTTATTACAGTATAGGCCTAGCAACATCTTCCGGTCCTCAAGCCAATAGTGGAACCTATTATCCCCAAGATAGGCTTACAGTAGACAAGCTGAGCTAAGCTGCGATTTGGGAAGGGGGATGATTTACTTCATACGCCATCATATATCGAATGGGATATGCTTGATCAGGTCACCACTCATGATACATAGCTTTGTATTGCCAGTTCTGGCCGAGGACGTTACCAAGTGTTTTTTCTGCCTGCATCGATACCCAGGGTAGCAATACTCCGTGATGATGAATTTCCGATCCATAGCTTTGTATTGCGGTCAGAGAAACCGGTTGTAACCATTCCTAACAGATACGAAATATAATGTGATCATAACAGAGTATTGGTACCCTGGGTATCAACACATTCCTAACAGATACAAGCTGAAGCCACAGGCAAAGGAAAGCGTAGGCCCAATCAACCACTGCCTGTCCATTCAGAGCTTCCCGAAAGTCACTGCGGTAGGATTGCGCGGATAGAGATATAAGGGAACATCCGGCTTGATTCATCTCTCCCATGATACGTTTCACTCGGCACGATAGTGGAAGACTGTATGTCCTCCGTTATGTCTGGCCCTCTGCGTGCCGCGCGTTCCCACGTATGACGGGCTGCCAATAACACTACATATCCATAAATATAGATATTAGTGGTACGTAATAGTATCGGAGAACCACATAAAAATGTGCCGCAGAATCCGACGCCGCAAATGTGCCGTATCTGGTACAGGGTTCCTCCAATACTCTTTAAAGCGAATCCATTGGCGAGATTGTTTGATTCCACACATCCACACTCAACTATACATTGACCCAACTCCTACACTCCTGTTTTTGCGATGATTTCATCGGAGAAACCTGTCGTCGCTCTCCTACAAGGCACGTTCCAGATTCCGAACGTCTACCATAAGTTCGCACGCCTCATCAAATCCCACGGGTTTCCCGTTGTTCAGCCGTCTTATCCGTCGCTAACAGGCCAAAATGAGCCTGATTTTACCAAGAAGACCTTGGCCGATGATGTCCAGGTAGTTGAAGCTAGTATTCGAAAGCTGGTCGAAGACGAGAACAGAACGGTTGTCGTCGTGATGCATTCTTACGGTGGCCTTGTAGGCGCCGAGTCAGTGCCTGAAGACCTCACTCTCAAAATTCGAAAAGAACGGGGGCTCTCGGGTGGTGTCGCTTACTTCTTCTACAACGCCGCATTTGTTATGCCCAAGGGCCAATCGGTCGCAACCGCCGTAGGCGACTCACCTGACCACGATCATTGGGATGGACGCTTCAAAATGCGAGACCCTCTTACAACCATGTATCACGATATTCCGAAGGACGAGGCAGAATTCTGGGCTGAGAAGGTGGTAGCCCAGAGCAATGCAATTAAGGATACGGTGATGAACAGATGCGCGTACACGTATGTGCCCTCAACGTACGTGGTGTGCATGGGGGACAGGGCGGTTCCGGCACCCGTGCAGGAGATGTTCGCACAGGCGGCTGGGTCTACAGTCAAGAAAATTGATGCAGGGCATTCTGCCATGCTGAGCCAGCCGGAAACGGTAGCTGCTCTACTAGAGGAGGTATTGGCGTCCCTGTAACCCATGGGGACTACTCCGAATGCTACTATCACTAGCGAGGGATGGGGCAGCACAGCTATGTAAACTCAGGTATACCGTAGAAATTGCCAAGGAACTACGCCGCAGTTTCGAGCTGCAAATAATCGCATACGTTTATTAGTTAGAGCTCTTCTTAGCACGAGAGTTTGTTATTATTATTGTATATATTTAATGTCTTTTAAAGCTCGCAAACGTACTAGGAATATTAAATATACGAAGTAGATTGTCGCAAAGTATCGGATTACTTGCGGTCCCGATACAGCAAATTTTTCGTAACAGAAGACGTTCGTGATCTCGTGTCCACGTCGCATCTGACAGGAATGCGGACAGCTTCAAAATCTTGTCGATGGTGGCTACTTTTGCAAGAGCATTCGAACGCCCTCAGGGCATCAATATGTCTTCTCTAGCGTAATTGAGGTCAATTCATCTCTGCGGAATGCCTGCAAACTGCTATACTCAGTGTGGAAGGCTGGTTTACCATATTGTAGCGACGAATGGAAGCTTGTGCCCACGGTTACTTTATAGCCCTTGCGGTTATTAATTCTTAAGAATACTCGGAAGGCCCTTCGATTACTTAGAAAGCTATACTCGCATAAAAATGAGAGTAGAGACTCCTTGATAACCGTGGGTATCGCTTTCGGGGCGGAGTTTGCGTCACTATCGCTTACCCTAGTGAAAAGCCCGTGATGTCGCTGGTTGGCGACTACGCCGCAGTTCCAAAATTAACCCAATACTGATCACGCCCATATCTTTATACGAATGCTACTGGTCAAATAGAGAAATGATAAGCACGCTCCCAACTCCGTGTGCGCCTTGTGGGCGGCTGCATCTGACGCCTATATAGTACTCCGTAGTTGCTATGATTTGCGAGGATTGTCCGCTTATCTCTTGTACGATGGCTTTTGACCGAGGCGTGAACTTTTTTGTCAACTTTTATGATCTGGATCCTTTCAGGCAAAGACGATGTATCTATTTCACGCAGAGAGGTACCCGGTGCCTATGGGATTGCCATGAAAACGCGCGGGCGCGAGAACTCTACCGGCGCATTCTTGCCTCAAACATCGACAACCTCTCTATCTACGATATCGAAGATTACATATTATGCAATTGCTGTACATTGGATAGAGCAATAGACCGCAATAAAAATGTGGACCACCGAGACAGGATAAAAGTTGCCGACCTAGTAGTACCGTTAGCGCGTCGATGGATGAGAGAGATACTGGCTCGACTACAAGAGACTGAAGCTCGCACACAAATCACGAGGAATCATCCTTCTTCAAGTCCTGCTCCTACACTCCTAAGTAGTAGCCCGATCTCTACGGCATATAGCGCCTCTGCTGCATCAACACCCAATTGTCATTCGGCCAACCAGACCCCTATCACAGAACCATCTTACTATCAACGTACTCTGGCATCAGGAAGCCCTCAGGCAAGCCCAACGCCAGCCCAACGCGCGCGCAAAAATGTTCCGATCTCAAAATTGACTTTCCGTGAGGAACCTTCCCCGAAGGCTAGCGCTCCCACAAATCGCACATCCAGCCTTGAAGATCGCTACTCGCAGCCCCCAAAACCCGAGTTTAGACCGCACATAACGGATCCCTCTCCAAATGATACTGTCTCGCAAATATTGCGGCGACATCCTCAAAGTCGGGATAATGAAACTGGTTGCGTATATATATTTGATCGCGAGGGGTCTCCTGGTCATGTCAAGATCGGTTGGACTGCGAGGAGTGTTCAGCAACGTTTGGATGATTGGTCAAAACATGGATACATACCACGCTTGGTGTTCGAGAGTGAATGGATTCCAAATGCGCAGCGTGTTGAGACCCTCACACACTACGAGCTGATCAAATCTTGGCGACGAGAGCTCAAGTGCAGGGAACCCGAATGCTACGTCCAACATCAGGAATGGTTTGAGGTCAGCCAGGAGAGAGCGAAACAAGTGGTCGGGGATTGGGCACAATTTGTCAAGAAGGCCAGACCATTTGACAACCAAGGTTACCTGAAACAACAGTGGATAGATAAGCTGGACGAATTGGACGACAAAAAAGAAGCTGTTACTTCGGCAAAGATGCTTGCATGCTATGAAGAAGTACTTCACAGCTCTGCAGTAGCTGCTGAAAGCGCCAGCCCAGCACCACCAACACAATCCGCGAAGCAAGGAAATGTCCCCAATGAACCAGACAAAATGGTACCCATGATCCTCGACAGCATTACCCAAATAATTCAAAAGTCGCTCGAAGCCTTCAAGGAAGAATCTCGGCACGTGCACCAGGAGTTCATGAAAGAATTACGATCGACGCAAGACCAATTTATGGAGAAGTTGGTAAAGTCAATGGAGCTTGTCGAAGACTCCCAAATTCCAAAACCTTCGGCCGAGACAGCCAAACCCACTACACTCAAGCGACAAATTAAAGTCGAGATTCCAAATGCGACGGCGGAGTGGGTCGTTCCCTCAAAAGAAAAGAGCGTATTGCCGGCATCGCCGAGTCCTAAATCATCTCCCAAATTGAATAGACAACCACCCTCACCTGTAGGAAAAGACAACTCCGAGGAAAATTCTCTGTCGCCTAATGGTGTGACACAAAAAGAGATGTCAACTGCTGAGGCGCAGCCGATTCCGGCACAGCCAATTCCGGCCCAGCCAGTCTCCAAGGATGATATTCACCTCGAGGTTAATGCCTCAGGCAATCCCAATCCAGTGAATGATAGTGGATTACGTCCAAGTCCTACACCTAGTAGTGTTCCTGGAGATTTGTCTACCTCCAATCACTTCTCGTTCAACGGGTCGTTGTTTGGTACCGAGAAAAAAGCGGCGCAGGGTGAGACAACGTTTGATGAAGCGGCATCCATAGGAACGAACGGCCTTTTTGGTGGCATAAAATCTAGAGAAAAAGGCACGTCTCTATTCGGCACCAAGGCTACATTCCAAGGGCCTTCATTGTTTGGGGACAAGACGACACCTGAGGAGGGTAGGGCATCATTCGGCACAAAGACGACATCCACTCAAGATTCGTCATTTGCGAAAGCGATACCAACTAGTAGTCCATTGTTTAATACCAAAACGACATCTGCATCGCTATTTGGCGCCAAGGTGACGCCCCCACAAGACTCATTACCTGGTAAGAAAGCTGCATCTGCAGGCGGTTTTGTTTTTGGTGGCCAGTCCACCTTCGAAGGGTTGTTTTCTGGCAAAGAAGCAACACCCACAGTAGACTCTCTATTCGGTGCAAGCTTGGCAACTTCACCGGGTTTTTCATTCGGTAAACCAGCTTCAACATCTACAACGGTTCCCTCTTCTGCACCCACGGCGCCATCAACCTCAAAAAGCCCACTGTTTGGTTCCCAGGCAACATTAGCACATGGTACTTCATTGTTCGGTACTGGCGCGGCATCCACAACACCCTTGCGTCTTGGACCCGATGCGACTACCCCATCAATTCCTACCTCATCAGATGGTAGTGAACCATCATTCGTGAGAACTGGCTTATCCTCAGATGCAGTGTCGACATCGTCAAAGACTCGAAGTATATTCGATTCACTGATCAAGGTAGATTTTGGTGGCTTCAAATTAGATACCAATGACGCGTCTCCAATTGGGAAAGAATTGCAAAAAGAGGTACCCGCGGAGTCACCAGCGGTCACACAATTTTTGAGGGCATCGAATAGTCTTTCGGTTGAGGATGAAGATTCGGATGAACTGGACGTGAGGTCAGACATGTCGGAGGAAGAGGACGTGAATGAACAATATCCCTGTGAGCAAGAGCTGGAGGAGGACGGTGCCTCAGATGAAGAAGACGTGGATGAAGAAGACGTGGACGAATGCCGCTCAGACAAAAGTCCGGAACCCTACACCAACCAAGAAAACGTAGAACAGGAAGATTTGGAAGAAGGCGCACCCAAACACTACAGACCCTGCAAAGATGAAGCAGACCATGACACAATCTCAGATACGGAACAAGAACATGGAATTGTTACTTTCTGTTCGTCAGACGCAGTAGAAAAAACTCAAACGCCGTCGGCCCCGAAAACGGACGCTTTGAAAATCGTGGAGACGGTGACTGGGACGGTTTCTCTAGTAGATGCTGAGGTGAAGACGGAGCTTGATGGTGTTACGGTTGTAGCGACGAGCGAGGTGTTGGTGGATACTGGGTTGGTTGGAGTGGGGTGAATGGTTTTTGGGTCGTGGCGTTTGGGTGGTGTGACTTTTTTTCACTTTTTTTTTTTTTTGTTTTGGTTTGTTTTGTTCTGCTGTTTTGAGGAATTTTTAGTTCACGGCTGATGTTGTACGAATTGATTTAAGATATTGATGTAGTTTCATATAAACATATAAATTATGATCCCTATGAGCCCAGGTCAAGATGCAGGTATAATCGCAATGTGATATAGGAAAGATGGGTGGGCGTCAACGTGCGGTAGCAGGGGTTGGACAAAAATATTGAGTTATGAACGCCCTATTGGAACAGAGAGTGGAAGGTGAAAAGCACGATTGTGGTATAGTATGAATTCAGATGGAGTGCTCTTAAGTAAGAGTTATTAGGGCGCATAACCATCCAAGCTTTTCTACAAAGCGAATAGGTCCGACATGCACAAGTCGCACATGATGAATGCATTCTCATCTCAAGCATGATCCAATAAACCCAACCCATGCACCTCACCTGTCCACCCACTCCCAGGTCCGCCAACCCTCTCTAGTGGTGCCTCCACAGTAATGTATGCCGTTCGCATTGATTCGCCATTGATGCCGAGAATAGTATAGAAGGGTTCTTTGGTGCTCTGTCCACCATCCCATGATGACTGGACTTGTGTACGGTCGTCGCTGCCGTATAGCTGGAGTTGGACTTTTTCACCGAGAGGAATTTCCATAGTGGGACCCATTTCTCGGTTCACCTGGCCTGGCGAAGCCAACGAAAGAGACTGCTGAGACCGGTAGTAATTCCCTCCACTGAGAAGAGTGATGATGGGCGTGAGGAGGAGGTCCGAATCGCGGCCGTACATGAGCGTGGTATTCGTAGGGTCAGACGTATTCGCAATCGTTAATGTTAGTGTCATTGTGTAGGTCTTTCCCTTTGAGCCGAGCGGAATGGAGAGCGCACATTCTCCATCCATGATCAATGATCCCGAAGCCGTGCGCGCGCACGTGGTGTTTCCATCGTACCCATTCCCACTGAGATCTTTGACGACGGTGGAGTTACTAGGCTGGTCGAAGGTGTATTGGAGAACTGACTCTCCTTTCGTTGTCACACTTCGCTCCAAATTCTGACCTGGGATCTTGGGATGTAGTTTGTCGAACAAGGGTATGAATTCGTTGGTGTTTAGATCCGCACCCCATTGCTTGTCGCTTATAGCCGGGATGCCGAATTTCCAGGCATAATACGCATCAGAATACACGCTGCTGTTGGGGCCGTAGTCGTTCCAAAGAGGCGCAATGGAGCCGACCACAAAGCTATTGTCGCGCGCCGGGTTGTTCTCGGCGTTCTTGGCGTCGAAAATATGGGGATACCAGAGGCCATTGTTGGCAGGGTTTCCGGTGAAGGTTTTGTTGTACGGGAGGGATTGGGGGTAGGAGCCGGAATATTTGTTTACGACATAGAAGGTGTCTGTTTGAAATGTCAGCACCGAGACTATCCATTTGATTCGAGTTGATACGCACCGTCGGAGTTGAGCACAGAGTAGTTGTTCTTGATATAGTCGTTGTAGGGGTTATCCTCAAAGAAGGCCCAGTGCTGAATGGTGACGTTCTTGGCAACATTGTTTGTGTAAGATGATTTTGGCGGGAAGGTCCCCCATATCCTTGTGGTCTTGTTCGACTCGGAATGGATGAAACCTGCCAACTCATTCACGAAAAGGTTGTAATCGCTGACTGATGCAGTGTACTCATCGGCTCCAATATGTACGACTTTGGAGTGAAACCATGGGAGAAAGGTCTTCCAAATGGTCTTCATTGTGGGGATGGTTTGGGGATGCGAAATGTTCAACAGACTGAGATCGGTCGAGAGTCCGAGCTCTGGTTTCCATTGCACAATCGGAAGGGCATGTCCAGGTGCCTCGATTTCTGGGAGGATGGTGACACCACGCGCTGCGCATGAAGTTTGGATCGTCTCGAATTCTTCGCGAGTGAACGACTCGTTTCTGTGCTTGTTTAAACCTGCGACGTCGGTGGCATCACTCCAAAGCCGGAAGCGCGCGTACAGGGAAAGCGACTGCTGGCGGGAATAGCGCGGATTGTTATATAGATTATCACTGAGGTGAAGATGGAAGGTATTCTGCTTGAAGAAGGACATATAGGCACACATCTCAATAATGAAGTCGGAAGGGTAGTAGTGACGGCCCACGTCCAGCATCATGCCGCGAGTTGCCCAACCTGGTGAGTCTTTGGCGATGCCGTACGGGATGGAGCCATTGTTGAGGATGGCTTGCTGGAGAACAGTGCGCGTACCCCACCACACGCCCAAGGGGCTTGCACCTGTGATGCTGATGCCAGAGGAGGATACATCGAGCGTGTAGCCTTCGGAGGTTTCATGCCCGGCAGCATCGAGGTAGTCGCTCGCATTTCCAAGAGTAAGTTTGATTGATGACTCGACCAGTGCAGATTTGTCATTCGACTTGACAACAGAGAGTTCTTCCTTCTGGGTAATGGCTTTAAGATCCTCAGCGAATGTCTTTGCAAAGTCGCTCAACGTGGGCGGGATTAAGGTTAGTCCGCGTGTGTCGGTTGCGGTTGCGTAGTTGGCATCGACGACGATGTTCGTAACGCCGCTGAGGGAGTATGAGCTGCTGCCAGAAGTGTTGAATGGAACGGTCGGGATGCCCAGAAGTCGTCCTGAGGGAGGGCGTCAATTCCTCGTCCAGAGACAATTTTGTTGAATCATACCACAGACTTCTTCCGCAACCGCCAGAACCCACAGACTTCGACGAATCATCTAGGTGAATACACTATAGTGGCGGCCACGATCAAAGTAGCGTATATGTGTACGAGATGGCGCAAATCTCGACGACGCGTTGGCCATATTTGAAGTATCAGGGAAGTATTTTTTCGGGTCAATGAAGCCGAGAGGGGGATGGAGATGGACTGTAGGGGGAAGATTGTGGGAGATCGCGTGCGGGGCAAGTGCTTGCTTGGGAAAGTGGTTAAGATAAGTGGCGGATAATTGATAGCAAGAAAATCGTTTCGATACAGGCGTACTCCTCAATCAACTAACGAAATTCTGGAGTATGCAGCAGAAATAGGAGTATTCGCGGAATTCTGTGGTGTGCGACAAGGAGACAAGAACGATGCAAGGCTGAGGCTGACGGGTGTGCCTGGCACGTGACGTAAACCGGTGACGCGGGGAAAGCGGCGCGTAGCCGACATCACCGTGTGAACCATCACGACCATCCCATCGCAAGACCTAACTGCCCGGCTCCATAAATCTTTTTCGCGCCCTATTGTTTCGCATCGCGACCCCACTTGTGCCGCGGACCCGACCTGTCTGCGACCTCGGGCGCGCCCCGATCGTTGATAGTCCCGTCACTAGCACCACCCAATGGTTGGGACTTCTCCTACATTCTGCATGGTATCAAGACATCATGGACCGCCGTTTTTCCCCCCTGCATCGTAGCGGTACCCAGTTGCCCTCATTGAGAGGCTACGATAGCAGCCTTCAGACGCCTACGAGTCCACACATGCTCGCCTCGTCTGCGCTAAACACAAGCACTAGCAACGCGTTGATTCCTCCACGGTCACCCCCGCTGGGTCCTCCACTGTCACCCCCGCTGCGTTCTCTACAGACACCCCGACTGCCTTCTCCGCAATCATCCACGGTCGAATCCGCTGATTTCAACCTATCCAACTCCGCAAACCGGCCACCTTCCAGAACATCGTCTTTTGGCAGCGCCGGCACCGGCATATCGCATCCGCCAAGGACTGGGAGGAAAAGAAGCAAAACTATCGATATGAGCTTCGGGGAATTGTCTGAGCAATTTTCTCGCGTCGAATCGTGGGCTTTATCTACAGAACCGGATATACAGCATAATCGGCCGTATGGGTTGTTCAAATGTGATCAACCCGGTTGCAATGCGCCACCTTTCCAGACGCAGTATCTTTTGAAGTAAGTTACTCTCTTCTGCATCAGATGGAGTCTTTTAGTAGGCTAGTACTAATATCTCCTGACTGATAGGTCCCATGCGAGTGTACACCAACCACCTGGTTCATTTTTTTGCCCTCTCCCCGATTGTCCGCGCAGCGAAGGCGGCAAAGGCTTCAGGCGCAAAAATGACATGATTCGTCACGGACTAGTTCATGCAGGTCCGGGATATGTCTGTCCGTTTTGTCCTGACAAAAAATACAAATTTGTCCGACCAGATAGCCTTCAAAGGTGATCTTTCCAACTTTGCCTACCGTAAGCTCGATCAGGTACTAACCCATTTAATATCCAGACATGTCCGGGTGCATCATCGTCATAAAGGCAAAGATGATCCTCAGCTTCAAGAAGTCCTGAGACAAAGACCTCAACACGGCTCACGTGGACGTCGAAGGCGCGTCAGCAGTTGGTAAATATAAACGTATCTTGAGCAGGTTCGCACGCTAAGTGGTCTCCACTTGTACAGAAGATCCCCTTTGATAGATTTGCGAGCACGAGTTGCCGCCGCCTCCGCTCACTCTCGCCAAAATCCCATTTCAACATTGCCGCGGATCTACATCTCCGCCGATGCCGCTACCCGCCAGTTATCCCGTCCGCACCCGTGGAAAAATTGGGTCCTGCGATCGTGCCTCGGAGCTTCCGTATCATTGTGTACACCCATTCTCCGTTTTCATGGCCTGAATCCAATGTCGAGCTTGGCCTGAATTGTGCGTTGTTATACGAGTTCAATGTAACACTGGCATTCGTTTCTGTCTCCGGATCCGATTTTGACCTGACATCATGGCACTTACGATGTCGATGTTCAGAGCTATGGAAAGTGTCACATCAGCCCGTGATAAACTTCCACCACGAAGTTCATCCTGAAATGTAAGGCGTCAAAGACAAAAGTCGCCATTGAAGTCATCTATGAGCAATACATTTCAGTCTTGGAGGGGGGAAACTGGGCACTCTCTAACAGAGCGGCGACGTGTGCACCCAGCTAAACACACTCCTGCTAGGCATAGATGTTGAGGTGAAGTGACAGCGCATTGTATCACAGACACGAGGTTAGCTCCGACATGAATTTTGGGACTCTCCTGGGTGCGGGCAGATGCTGGACGATTTGAACAATAGTGCGTTGTAGTACGGTCTATTCTACCCGAGCACTAGGGGGAGGATGGATGTAATGTACAGCGAACCCTACACGAGATGTGTATCTAACTGCTTTCGCACTCTTGCCGGGAAATTTCCATATCTTGCGGCAAATTACGGGCAAGAACCTTGGCTAGATTGCCAAAAGACTGAGAACCGGATGCAATGGTTGCTTGTTGTTCAGCGTGCCTTATGGGTTTGCCTTCATTCTGCGGCCGCATTCCGCCTTCTCGGTAGACTTGTTGATGACAGCATGTAAATTGCGAGCCTCGGGTATCCCGAGACTTTGGTATTTGTATACACTTTTCTGTATAGTTGCGCAGGGCGAAACGGTGAACGCGACACCTACTGCAGAGCCTAATGCTACCCCGTTTCAACAAGATGAAAACGAGTCCGAATGCAAATTTAGGCAGAAAAATACTTCCACGGTTCTTCACTCAATTAGTATGGCTACATGCGCTTTGTGAGGGACCGCATATCTATGTAACGCCTGAATGAGGCTTCGCTGGTTCTCGGGAGAGAGAGACAGACAAATTGTATGCCTGCAATGAATCAGTACAGTAGCATTACCGGACAGTTTAGTGTTAACAAAAGCGTTGTACTCCGACTAATGCCAATAGAAGGATGATGGCATTGTAGGTGTTCAGAGTTTGAAGCACACTTAGCGTCTTGATTCTCAGAATCTTTACCACAGTTCTTCTAAGTACGGGAATGCGGTATTGCTAAGCAAATGTATTCTTTAAGACAACTCATTGTGGACATGACACCGAAAATACGTTAATACACTTGGAAGCTCAGTGATTGTCATTTCAGCTCTATAGACTTCTACGTCAGTCTCCATTCATCCACTTTTTCGTTAGTAATCTTTGGATATACTTTAATCGCAAAGGTCTCTGGTTGTCTAATGCATTGCCACTGAGATGACTGAACTGAGGATATTTTACTTGATTGTTGAAAGCAGAGGCTGTTATATCTACTTATCATGGAAAGATGAATTAAGAGATCATGATTTCTACCAATTTGCCAGGTGTCTGTCATGTTCAGGATCTATAACACGTATCAGCAAAACGAATCTTGTGTTAGGGGGTTGTACACGTGATTGGGGTTCACGTCAATGCACGCGTACAGCACTAAATCGAGATGATATGGGTACAACCTCTGCTAGGAAACAGTGAAAGTACATGCGCTCGGATCAAGTCGTCTTTCACTCCTTCTAAATGGTTGCTCTGGGATTGGAGCCCTACTTAAACTACCACATCCCAAGTCAAGACAATCTTCCGCCACAACCCAATCCACTTTGCAGCTTCCTCGGGTTGAGCATCATGTGGAAACTCAGCCTTCTTGCAATTGTCTTCCTGTGCACTCAGTACACTCTCGGCACAGATGAATCTATCCACACAAGCCCATCCTCGCCGCAAATAGTGCCTCGCTGGGATGGCGCCAAACTTGCAGACGATGAGACATTTCACAATGCTATGTGCATGGGCGCACGCCTCCTTTCAGCGATGGAAGTATCGGACGAGCAAGCCGGCAAGATCTTCCAGTCCACTGCCAATCCTCCTACGATGCGCAGCCCGTTCAAGGGCGACCCCAAACGGAAGTTTCCATCATGTTGATTGCTGTTTGCGGTTTTCTAACTCCGGTGGCAGGTGAATTGGAAGTTTGGGGTTGGACTGTCTCAGATCCAACGGCTGACCCTTCCATGTGCGATTTCGACGGCACCTGGCATTTCAAAAAGCCGTTCGACGCACTCAAGCTTGACACCAAGCCGAAAGCCAACGGTGGCGGTAATCTATGTTACGAAATAACGCATGGAGATGAAACGAGCACCCCCTTGACCGAACAAAAGTATAAAGTCGAGGGGCGGGAATACATGGTTCGTATATTCTAATCCTATTCTACAATTCATAAGCTGATTTTCACGACAGAAAACCGGGGGTATATGCCAGATTGCTGTGAACCACGCCGATGGAGGTAAGTGACTGACTGAATAGCCGCATAGATGAGAAGCTGATTGTCAACAGCCATCATCGCCCAAGGACGTCTTTCACCGGCAAATGCCGCCGAGCGTAACTGGCACCGCAAGCCGTCCGTTGATGAGCTCCCCGCACTCCGCACTATGACCGACATTCTATGGAACACATGGTCTCGCGACAATAACAATGTCAAGAATGTCAAGTACTTTTGGGCACAATCAGTCTCAAATGATGACACAGAGGGTATCATTGCTACCGCACTCAAGAAAGCCAATAGCAAGCTTGAGCCGTGGCCCGGAACTACCTTTACCATGACTTCGGAAGAGGGTCATGCTCTGTTAGGCAGTCCCAATGCGGTGTCATTTGGGGCTTTTCTAGTATCTCACAAGGAAGAGCTAGGCAACAAAATTATCACGAAAGCTATGGTGTTTTTGGGAAACGAAGACGATAAAGCGCCGATGGAGGACAAGAAGCCAGAGCTTGGTAAGTGCTTCTCTTCGTACGTAGTATATCTGTCCGTACTAACCCTAGCGTCTGATTAGTTTTCGCAGTTGAAGATGTGCCTGACCCTATGCTTCAACTCTGCAGTAGACAGTGCTGCAGGGGTACATCGCCATCGGGCCCACAGGAGGAACCTCCGACTTCTTCAAACGATGCTCGAGGTTTGGAGAAGCGAACTCTTCTCAGTCCGCAAAATCCGGCCTTTGGAAGCGTCTGGAATTTTGTTAGGGATGTTTGTAGTCGCTACTCCCTACTAGTAGACCTCGACAATGCCGTGGGAGCACAGACTGCATTCACACAATCACACTGGCGTAATGCCGGCAACCGAGTCTGCTTAGCTTCGCTGTACGGATGCACCGGTGTCGTGGTCGTCTCACGTAGACGTGTATGGATCGCGCACATCGTAGAGGATCCAACAGCAAAAGATCCGTCGCTATGGCAGTTTTACGTCCTCTCGCCCCTACAGTACGGGGGTAGTGGTTCTGAAATCCCCAACGGCCAAGGCTTGAGTAATCTCGTCCAGCAGGGCGATTTTGCCCCTGCTCAATATCCGCAAGCTTTCATCATCACGCCCAAGACACGGCGAGCGAGGCCGAATGACCCTCAACCGGAAACCATCGCTTACCCAGAACTGGTCAACACGCTCCAATCTACAATCGGCTACATTTTGAACGTCCAGGTCCAGGTGAGGACTTACGTAGCTAATGGGGCGACGTCGTACTTTCTGAACCAAGGCATTACGCCAATGTCACATCCAGGTGTCGACATGCAGGATGGGAGCCCCCAATTTCGAACACCATATGGCAAGCTTGTCGTGAATTATGATAATAATCTCTACAATTTCCCGCGAGACCCGGAACGTCCGCGGGGTGAGCGGCGATGGGCTGGGTATGACCTCTGGCTTGCCGATAATCCCCAGCCGCTTGCGCGCGACGTGTGGCCGGCATATCAGGATCAATAAGCGCTGTTGGGAGCGGATCAGATCCATTGGAAGGTTGTTGTTTTTCAGGCATAGGATAGGGGATTATCTGCTGTAATCAACGATATCTCCTTACAAATTATGAATGTACGTACATGGAACTATGCGAGGGCTAGGCGCTGGGTGAATTTGGCTGCCTAGCTTATGTGTCCTATAACGGGTTCAATGTAATGCTATGTTTCCTTCGTGAATGTTCCTCTAGACCTAGACAGCCAGTGATGTATTGCGATGCCTAGGTACTCCCACATGTACAAGGTAAGTAGTATCTCTGTAAACAAATACTGTATTCTTAAGTAGTAAACCTAGAGGAGACGTACTAAAAAGGTACTATAGAAATATTTTCCTAGTATCCTACTTACTCTTATAAGAACTAAAATCTCAATAAGAAAAGATCCTTGAAGCATTATATGTAGAATGGTACGTGTTGTGAGTGCGGGTTATTTTGACACCTGGGTGACAGGGGAAGATAAGCCAGAACAAAAAGGTGATGCGACATAGGGAATCGCGACGGGCTGTACTCATGTAACTGCATGCGTCAAGGTATTTAGAGTACACACTATAAATATAATCCTTAAATTTAGCAAGCATGCAGGCTCTCTCTTTGCACAATCCTACGAGAGCTTGTATGATAGGCCGAAATGTAAACAAGAATCTGCAGCGCCTCGTTCCAGTGGTGGTGGCTTAATGTCTTTAGTCCTATGTTTTTCTGTTTATGCGACAAAAGTCTCGAGAAATTGGTTTCCTTTCTCTTTCATTTTGTTCTTGCGACTTAGTGCAGACTTCCTCTGTGGGAGCAAAAAACAAAATGCTTCCAGCTAGGATAATGTACATATCAGTCTCGCAGCTGTACACACCCATTTTTAATATTGGGGAAACGGAGCTCTCGCATGGAAGCCTCGGAACGGTTTATCACTTCGAAAAGGTTTGGCATTGAGAACGAAGTCCTGGCCCCGGATACGTCAAAGCATTCTTGCCGTGGGTTCACGGGGAGCGCATCTGCCTGGGAAGTAATTCAGTTAAGTCAAACTCATCGCTGCTCTGGCATTAATTTTTACAGACAAAGTAGATGTGCCGCAGCCCCGATCGGCTGAGTCAATAGTATATGCTCGTTTCCGATTGTTTAAGACAGGCGCAGATATCAATCACCAAGGCACAATGCTGTTTAAAATTGCCAGGCCTTAGGAAGCTGCATGAGTCTGGAGCGGACGGGGTAACAAAGAAAACTAGACTGAGCAGAAAACTGAATGTATTCACTGTGGTAGCCTAGGCGAGAAAAGCCGACGGATAACCATCTCCTATCGCCTGTATACATTCCTTTGTGCCCTCCATCACTTCGTTTTAAAAGGTGGTGGACTCTGAGGCTGCAGTACCCGTTCGCTTACCTGGCCACCTGAGGCGGGAAAATCCAGTAACAATACTAGACTCACCCACGCCTTTCAGGAGTGGTTTAAGGATTGGGAGGCAAGCACAGACGATACTCATGCCAGAGTGTACCGATGTCCATATTTTTGCATCGGAGAACGACCTGGTGTCGCCGGCTGAAGAATACCCTAGCCAGCCCAAAATAACACGTACCAGGCCTGTGGCAACCACGCTATTGATGCAATCAGCACGTGAATGAGGATCGCAGGAAAGGTTTCTAAAGTATACGTACAAACCTCCTAGGAGAAAGACGCCTATAACGGTGATTGTATCCCTAACACCCATGTGCATCCTCATTACCATGCTAATCGGCATGGTGAGGATCAAAACGTCTAACACGATTTCGCATGCACCAGAAATCATCCAGAATCTCGAATAATTAAAACAGTACTGCGAATCTCCGACGTTGCCGTCCCAAGCATACTTTAGGGGAATACAACTGCACAGCGCAGCGACTAGACAACCAACCCACCAACTGAGGACTAGACCACTCGCGATCCGTAGTTGATAGCGGAACATTTTGCTAATTTCGAATATACGATTATACATCATTAATATTCCGTGCTTGGTAATGCCAGCGAGCGGAAAATAGATGACACTATTGGCGAAGAGGGCTTTTATTTTGCTTTGGGTCTCTGCATTGGATGATGCCTGCCCATCTGATTTGGTAGAGAAGACGGGTTGGTCGCGACTGGCGCGTGCACCTATCATCATTTTGTGAGCTGTGGATGCAAACACTTGGTTTCGGACGGCGCAACCAATTCGAACAGAATAAAACTCTCAACGCACCCCATACAAGCAGCACGGCTTCTGTAATCAGAATGATTGTGGCTACTAGAATAGTCCAATCGTCGATCTTCAGTCCCCCAGAGCTGCGTTTGGTCGAGATCCGGACGTAGAATCGAAGAATACAAGACACTACCGCTAGGCCAATGACTATTGCTCCAACGGCAGTAGTGAGAGTCTGGCCGTTTTGGGGCTGCGAATAGGGGGAAGTAGAAGCCATGACTTCGCAACGGGAATTGATGTTTGAATCAGGCCTGACCCATGGCTCGGTCTGTCAGAGGAGAAACTCTAAAAACCACTCCAAGAGAGCACAAGAAAGTAGAAATTTGACGGCCGAGAAGGCATATATACCGTACCTTACATACCTACCTACTTAGATAGGTATGGGTAGGTATGTAGATTGCAGAAATCATCCTAATGTACATCATGTCCAAGGCGTTTTGATAATTCCCGGCGTGCAGCCTGGGCGGAAGATTAGCCTATCACAAACGCGGCTTAGCATTGTCTTGGTCACACCGCTAGATTGGCCCCCCACCTTTACATACAAACCTCAAGATTACTACAAAATAAGGATTATCTATTATGGGTATGTGGGATAATACGATGAAGAAAATCGTAGAGGGAGGCTACTTTTGGTGGGTTACTGCATTCAGTACGGACGAATTGGTGATCAACTGTCTGTATGCACACTGCCTACCTCAAGTGCTACCTACTACATAGACACTGCGCCTGGAGTTCGCCTAACTTCCTTAAGGGTGAAGTTTGATTCTGCAGTCTTCAGCAATTCTTTCTAGTCCTCCTTATCCTGTTCCTGCGATTTTATCTAAGTCCCTGTTGCATATGAGAAGTGGTACAAACCCAGATAGTTGTTCCTAACAGCGTTTATTGTAACTTAAGTACCTGTCCCACGTCTCCCACACGGTGGGGTATTGTGCACGGCGGCGCGAGGCATTTCTCGCTGAATAAGAGACGATCCCTTGGCTTTCATGCAGGAATTAACGCGTGGAGAATTTGACACAATATTTATCAGATTAGCCATGCAGGATCCGGCGGAATCAGTGCGTGTCGGTGACATTGAAAGGCTGTTCTTTGAAGAAATTGTGTGCTTGAATACTCGCGCGTCCTCGATGACCTCAGGAAGGCCCTGCACTACAAATTGTAGGTTTAGAACTTCGTTCGAAAGGGCGATACACACGAAGCTCTAAGAACTACTCTTATCTACTACGGTAGCTTTGCCCACCGTAAGAAAGTTCCCGGATCCGGAAATGTTTGGAGGAAGCTCATCCCATCCTTTGAGGGGTTCCGCAACATGCGGCGGATACTGGTACAATAATGCAGCATCTCACATTCCCATAAAAGCCCTCTTTAGTAGATAATGCCCATTTTTGGCCTACTGTTTTTTTTTTTTTTTTTTTTTTTTTTGCCCGTTTACTGGTCGCAAATGGAAAGACGCGCAATGTAGGATATGCTCCTGCTATTGAGTTTTTACGTCTAAATGTTCTAAACTGCGTTGTGCAACCAAATATAGTAGAATCCTCCTTAGTAAAAGGGATAGAAGATATTTGGGTATATTTTGGCGAATGATGCGACTCGCGCTCGAATGATTCACTGTCTTGCATTCCTTGGTGAGATTAAAGCGATTAATGATAAATTTTGGGTCAAAATGTTCAAGCAACTTCAGCCTTGCCAATGAGATGATATACGCAAGTGACATCACATACTTAATTGCAACTCACGCAAATACCATAATGATACGTTCTACGACTGAATCACCAGTCTACTTCACATTTTTGGTGGAATTACTTACGGTATCAAAAAGGTCAAAATATCACACGCCCTCGGTTCGAGCAAGATCTATTCTCGTTGTATGCCCAAAGAGTGTTATGAGTCGATTAATGACGATGCGGATGGCGTTTTACTCTAGAAGTCAGCTTCGTGGAATATGTATCACGTAACACATTGCTGAGGGATGAGGGGAGGGGCTCTTTGGCGCTCAAAGCTATCGTTTTCGATACCATCTAAATTTCTGAATTCTTAATCAAAACGTTTTACGAAAACGAGGCTGACTCGTGACCATAAGGCATTCTCTATGACTGACAGAATAACGTATTGATAAGGGACGATTCAGCCTAGCGCGCTGGCATGTGGCTGAGAGTGGCTTCCGGAGAGCTATTAAGAGGGTCAGTTAGCCCCGCCTCTCGAAATCTTGCGTCTCCAAATTTTGGTACGAGTAGCCTCAAACCTACAATTAATCACTAAACTCCTGGCTCCCTGTAACAGCATGACCGATCCATTAAGCATATGTCTAGCAGTCATTACCATCTTTGGTGCAGCCAAAAAGATATGCAGCAGTCTTAGCGTGTTGAAAAATGCGCCCAGACAGATTGAAGAGCTTCGCAATGCACTGGAAAGTCTGACTGCAGTCCTAGATCAAGTCGCCATGACTATAAAGACCGCGGGAGAAGGAGACAGTCTAAACCGGTCACTTCAACTTGGGCTGGATGAAGCCAGGCGCGTTGCTGAGCCACTACATGCTTGTCTTCGAGAGCTCAGTTCTAGTGAAGAAACTTCATCTTTACGAAAGGGCTTTGACCGAGTCGTTTGGTCACGCAAACGCGGTGTACTCAAAGACTATGTAGTGCGCTTAGTCAACGTCAAGTTGAGCTTGATGATTGCGCTGCAGGTAACACACATGTCAGTGACATCTAATAATACGACAAAAAGATGTGTTCATTAATCAACAAGACCAGTGTTTCGTCCTCACGAATTGAGACAACGCTTGAAAGCGTTGCTGAATCATGCACCACTATTGATTCTTTGAAGTCAATTCTCGCTCCAGAAGACACAGACCCAGGTCTCAGTCGACAGATTTCCGTCGTCCAAACAACATCAATATATCAGCAACAAAATCGCATTGACCTCCCCCAGAATGGTTTTGGATTCGAACATTATATTAACGAGATCTTGCCTACTGAAAGGTGCAACTGCGATTGCCACCTGAACAGTTATTGGGAATCTCCCACAAATCTCGCTAGCATTTTTGGGAAGATACATATCATTCGCAGACCATCGGCTCAACGTCTCCAGTCGACTTGTCGCAAATCCTGTGCGGCGACATCGGTAACCACATCGTTATTATGGATTATGCCTTCATGGTGGCCACCGCAACGCATGATCTCTGTCACCTTCTTTTCATCCCCTTACGGGAATCCGTATGTATCATTGAGTTTTCCAAAGATTGTACCTAGCGATGCGATGATTTTTCACTTTGCAACCATCGGCAATATATCTGGAATAAGAAAGCTGCTAGAAGACGGTACAGCCTCACCAGACGACATCAAGTGTGATGGTGGATTTACTCCGCTGCATGTGAGCTAATCCAAAATCTGCCATCAATATCAGCTGACCAGCATGAACAGTACGCGGTCCAAGCTAATAGGCTTGACGTTTGCAAGTTCCTCATACAAGTCGGATGCCGGCCGGACTTACAAACACCAGCATCAATGTAAGATTCATTACTTCAGATTCAAACGATATGAGCTCAAAATTGTTTAGGACGGCGGCGGAGCTGGATATAGCAAAGGCCCTTACTCGAGGGGCCGAATCAGAGACTCTCATTGGCTCATCAGAGATTCCAAATGCTATAGAAGGCAAACGTTTCTCTCCCGTGCATGAAACTGTTCTTGGGTTAAGGAATGAGTCCCTCGCACAGATAATCTCTCACGATTTCAACTCATTGGATAAACCGGACGAAAAGGGGAGAACTCCAATATCATGGGCTGCTGAAAGTGGTAACCATGAAGGTGTGCGTATGCTGATGGATCATCTCGCAGATGTCCATCTCGCGGACGTCAGTGGTATGACGCCGTTACACTACGCTGCGAAGAGCAATTCTATAACTTGTCTACGACTTCTATTGAACAAGGGAGCGGATCCAAGCGCAAAGGACAAAGACCGCGGATGGACTGCCCTGCATTATGCCGCTTTCAACCAGTCGGATCCAGCTTGGGTCGAGGAATTGCTCCTTCGTGGAGCCTTTGTCAATGTCGAAACGAACAACCTCAAGACACCTCTGGTACTGGCCATTATGCAAAGTCACAACCTCGTTGCTGAATCCTTGATCAAACATGGAGCACTTATTCATAGCAGAGGCACGGACGGCTTCACACCCCTGAATAGCGCTGTGTTATCTAACAGCAGCGCATGTATGCAAGTTTTGATTGATGCTGGGACCAGTCTTAACGAACTGCCATGGAAAGGTCGCACAGTGCTTCACCTCATAGCACGTCATGCGGACAGCGAGATAATCAGCTGTCTGATGCAAGCTGATTTGTCCTCTCTCGATCTAAATGCATTAGATGAAACAGGGCGAACCGCCCACATGCTTCTGAAGGCAAGGGAACCGAGTGCGCCACTTTTGCGAGCATTTGCCCAGCTCTATGAAAAAATATTCGATGATGTTTCTCAATACAGCGAAACACGGAAGTAAAACAAACCTACATGTGTTGAATAGCCCTCCTGCCTTTTGCAACAATGAGTGTCGTTCAAGATTATTCGTATTTGTCGTAACAAGAAAAATTGTATCTTAAATTGTTGCAACAACATCGTAAGAATAGTAAACCTCCTGCAAAATTGCGCTCTAGGAGCAAGATGAACGAATCGTAATGATACCACAGATAATGGAACATCGCCGTTTTGATCCTTTGCATGGCGCCCACCTTTTGACTAAAGCTGGGTGGCTAGAGGACCGCGGGGATCAGGTTCCCCTACTTGTAGCCACATAGAAACTACGCCGTTTCTTCTGATCAACGACCGGAAGCATATATCTCTGCAACTTGAAGGATACATCAGGGGTCTTGGTGTATTCAACTACGATATGCCAATACATTCTTCCCCTCCTCAGTAGGAAAACCGAATTCATTCTCCTGCAATATGGAATTATCTGCGCCTAACATACGACTCACTCATGCTGTGCAAAAAAGGTATATGTTAATGCGACAGATGTGTTTACTACTTCTGGATAAGAATTTCCCCATGCAGCATAGAAATGTTGGCATCCACCTGATTCATCCACGCTTCCCAGTCAGAAACCATCTCCGCTAAGTCATTATCGGTTGTGAATCCGGCCTTGAGACCCTTCTCCCTCAATGGACCGCCCTTTACTCGATCGATCAACGCTTGCCCTAGGTAGCAGTTAACTTCAGTGTTTGAGCATCGTTATTTGCACGATACACCCACCCCAGATGCGCCTCTCCTCAGGCGAGTGATAGGACCACGTGCCGAAGCTAAGAGTAATTTGATCCACTTGAGCTCCAGCTTTCAAGGCCCAAGCAAACAGTTGACGTCCCGCAGTAGTTGTGCCCCCTGCAGCACTCATCAGAGCCCCTGCGAATTTATGGAATTTGCTGAGGCCAGGAAGCTGAGGCCACACGCTCTCGCTTTCGAAATCGCCCTCCCGTGCCGCCACAACACCTCCTGGTTTTGTCACTCTCAGCATTTCCCGCAAACCATCCTCGGGCGATCCAATGTGTGTCAACATCTGGTGACAGAAGGTGATATCAAATGCATTGTCGGGAAATGGAAGCTTTTTCACATCGCCTTGCATGAACTCGATGTTCTTAAGACCGGCCATATCTGCAACAGCTTTTGCACGAAGCAATACATCGGGTTTGATGTCGATAGCGGTCACGTAACCCTCTGGCAGAGCTTTCGCAAATGAAGCTGATATAGTTCCAGAACCAGCGCCCACATCTAGAAGGGTTAGTGCTGGGCTAATCTCTCTCATAGCCTGAAGCTTCTCTTTCAAAAAGCCTGCGCTGTTCTCCGCGTTCCTAAGTTCGTGGTGAAGAGCATGAGCAGCGGGCTGCGCAGCGGCTTCGGAATGGGCAGCATTCACCATCTCGATACGCAGGATGTGTATATGTAGATAGAGAATTTCCAAAGGTTCGATTTGGGTGTAGGGAAGTTGTGATGCGGCGTCAGCTGGGCTGTTCACTGTGCCTCATTTCGAGGCGGCTTGAAGCTTACCTGATTTAGAACGTGGACAATGGTAGCACGGAGATAACGGAGATAATCATAAGGGTTGATGGGTGTCAGAAGGTTGACTTCCTGCGAATTAGATCTGTCTGCACGTAGCGAGTTTACGAAAATCGCACTCAAAGGCGGTAATGAATATCGAACCCAGACCGAACAATAATAGTAGCACGCTGCTAAGAATTTCTTGGGTAACTTAGAATGCCTTTAATTATGATACTTAAATCAAATGTAGTTCTAAAGGAACAATAGCAGCAAATCAGGAGAATACTGAATTGCTACATCTTCCCCCCTTAGAAATAGATCAGTGTCAGACAGATTACATAACGAGTAATCGCTTTAGGTGGTTAACGTGCTGCAACGTGCACAAAGTAGCTCGTTATCGACATCTTTAGGTCTCCAAGTCTCCAGCGTCAACGCCAACGCACCAATAGCATAGCCTGCCAACCCGTCGTTCGGAATCGTAGGGTCAGAAACTCTCAAGGCTTCCTTAAAATCCACCGGTGGGTATAGAAGCTTTTGGTTCACATATCTCTTGGATTGCTTGGCAGCTGCACCTGAGTACTTGACTTGCATATCCCAGCCCGATGTAAAGATAGCACCTTGCGATCCAAGATCGATGCAGCACACATAAAGAGGTTGCGAGTACAGGAGCATCTTCATGCCCAGTAGATTCGCAGCAACGTTGTGGCCAGCAATGCGTCCCTGAGGTATGGCTTGTTGGCAAGTCATAAAGGAAGTATGGCCTCGATCGTCTACTACAGCGCATGCCGCGTCTCCAGCCACATATACGTTTCTGCATTCTGGGACTTGGAGGTTTTTGTTGACATGCAGTCTGCCGAGCGCATCCCTTGTTCCCCCAATATGCTTAGTTAGACCAGTTGCTTTCAAACCAGCAGTCCACACCACTGTCCGAGCGTCAATGTGCTCGCCAGAATCAAGAGTAACACCATTCTTGTCCACAGATGTAACTGAGGAACCGAGCTTGACCTCAATATTGAGCTTTTGGAGGGCTTTGAGAATATCGGGCCTAGGACCTGCACCCAATTCTGGTCCAATCTCGTTTGCTTTCTCTACGATGATAATACGAGGGTGATGGATGTGCTTCAGCGAACCTGGTAGCTCTGCTGCAAGTTCGATACCTGTATAGCCGCCACCACAAATAACCACCGTTTCCTGGCCAATAGAAGGCGCAGTTGACGAAAGACTTGCCAAATGTGTCTCAAGCTTCGACGCTGCCCCGAGTGTATCGATGTTGAAGGCGTATTCTTTCAGACCGGGAATACCCACGGGATGTACAAGTTGGCTGCCAGCTGCCAGCACAAGGCGATCATATGCAACCTCTTTCGGACCATCTGGAGACGCGACTTGAACGGTCTGTTCGTCTGTATTGATACCTTCGACGTAACCTGGCATGTGGAGAATGCCAGCAGCTTCATAGAGAGGTCCAATATCGTGCTTCATGTCTGATGCATTGGCTTCATAGAAGCGGACCCGAATATCAAGCGAAGGAGACGGCGAAACAGCAATTATTTTGCATTTTTGCTGCTGATTGTGCTCATTGATGAGGCGCTGAGCCGAAAGTGCGCTCCATACTCCAGCAAAGCCAGTGCCAATGACGACAATGTTAAGAGTCATGATAGTTGTTATTTATGAAAGAAAAAAGTTCTGAATACTTGGTGGGATCAAAGATGAGATGAACTGATAGATAAAATCATGAATTTATGATCTGGGAACGATTATAAATAACTCAAATAGTTGGACTGACTAAGCCCTCAAAGCTCTGGTAACCGCTGTTGTCAGAGTTGACTTCAGAATCCCGAGTCGGATACGGTATTCCAGTTGGTTTTCTTGGATACCCGGTGGAGGCGCTCAATCGGTTACCCGATCTTTGAACAGGGCCATGTCAATCCGCCTCTACCTAACGCCGAATAAACGACTTCGAATTATTCTCACTTCTCACAAGCCATTGATGTAGTAGGTAGAATCATACCGTAAGAAGAATGTTCCAGTGCAAATATCTACCAAGCTCCGCAGTGTGATTCCAAAGCGCCGTAAACCTTCCCCAACGGTCATTATTCTAAGTGCAAATTTCCTCCCACTTCACCACAGTCAGACTGAATAACATCAGTCATTCTCTGTCGGTAATTCTCGCGTAATCAGGCTCCTTGCCTTGGGTGAATGGGTTGTATGGAATCTTAAATACTTAGCCGCATCCCTTTAAACGCGTTTAACACATCGTCACACCTCTCCCCGTGAAACCTTAATCAACTCCTGCCACATCTGTGTCTATATCAGGTTTATTAGTTATCACGATATAGTAATATTGGGGAGAGCATTTAACATTATTTTTATTTCTAGGCACTAAGCTTTTATACGCCTAGCGTTTACGTATAACTAGTATTTATTTTTCATTTGCATAGGGATAGCCCTTAGAACTGCGGTACTATAAAATCATTATGTCTGATATCAAGTTTATTGCACTGCATGGTTGAGGTAAGACCGGGAATAGGTCACGGGCTAATACCCACCCTCAGTAGAACGGATACCCGAATACCCGCAAAACCTTCCTTCTCACGGCCCGCTACAATCCCCCGCTCTTCCAACCCCGTCCTACCACAATCAAAGCAAGACGGACCGCGTCTATTGTGCAAGCCATGGATCCTACTCTGGAGCATCCCGTCCGCGCTACACGCTCCTCCCTAGCTTGCCTGCGCTGTCGCTCCCGACATCTCAAGTGCGACGCCCAGAAACCGGTCTGCAGTCGCTGTCGAGAGGTTTCTCAAAATTGTCTATATGCGCCGTCGCGCCGCGGTGGGCTGGATCGTGCCGCATTGGCTGAGAGGCGGAGGAGGCTTGCTTCTACGTTAAGTGATGCTGTCAGGGTTTCCTCTGTGCCGTCCTACCCGTCTTCTGTGTCGCCAACGGATGTTTCGTACTCAGCCGTTGCTCGAAGTAACCTGGACAATCGTGATGTGGATGCAGCCACCATACTTCCTAGCCCAAGCTCTTCCTCGCCATCTCGACCCGACGATATTGCCAAGGACGAGCTGTTCAATGCATATTACAACAACTTCCACAAGCTCCATCCATTTCTACTCCCACGATATAGGCTTATCCAGCTTTACCAATCCACTCCAAGAGCTGACTCACTGGATGCACTCATCGCCATTATGCGATTCATCGGCCATATTTACGTAAAAGAAAACTGGTCGTTTCCGCTTCAATGCGTCATTCTCAACTCACTTTCTCGCTTTACCAAGCCCGATCCGGTTGTCTTACAATGTCGTTTACTCTATTCCATCCCCCTGTTCTGGCATTGTTATGCCATTGATGCCAAACGGGAGATCGACGAAGCGGCGCGAATGGCTCGCGAGTTGGGAATGTTCCGCCAGGAATTTGCTGCATCGCATGGCTGTGGCGATCCTTTACAAGAGGAGTGTTTGAGGAGAACGTGGTGGATGCTATATATTATCGACGCATACTACACCGGAACGAAGGGGACCCTCAGTTTTGCTGTTCAAGAAATTAATGCTACAACTGACCTCCCTTGTGAGGAGCATGAATATGAATCCGGAGTAAGTCTGCATAACCATTCGGCTGCTCTACTGGACGAATTCTCAATACTGATTGTGGCTTCAAAGGCAATACCAGTACCTAAAACCTTAGAGGAATTTGACACTCGCGAATTTGCTGATGACGATGTAATATTCTCGTCGTTTGCTTACCTGATTGGAGCCACTCGATGTGCAGCCCTCGCCATCTCCGCATCGCCCAAGGCAACTAAGAGGGAGGCCTCGGAAGAGATTATCCAGGAAGCAGACTCGGCCATCGACGCGTGGTCGCTTTTGGTTCCGAAGAAATCCAAAGCCGTCATGAACGACGCTGGGGAAATCGACGAGCTCATGTTCCAAGCCCACCTCATAATTCATGTGTAAGTTGTTCGATTCTACCTACGGCGATACTTCGCTCACCTTACCAGTGCCTCGGTTGGTCTGCACAGACCGCTGTCGGACCTCAAATTCAACGCTCTTGAGGCAATATCAAGTTGCTCCCGGGACCCTCCATTAGATATACCAAGTCCGAAACTGATAAATGTCCATACCACACGCGTCCTACGAGCAGCCAGAGCTCAAATTCGCCTTCTTGCTCTTCCAGCGCATACCTTCCACCATACCCCCTTCACGACCTGCATGGTGAGCGAAGGGACTTTGGCGCTACTTTCGGCTTGTAATTTCATTTTCAAGGGAAAAGAGCTCACTGTCACAAGAGATCAGATTCGAATGACGATAGGATGCCTGAAGACTTTGGGTGAAATTTGGCCTCGTACAACGAAAAATGTTAAGGAGCTTCAGACAATCGCTCGCCATGTACTGGGTATTAAGCGAAATGCTACGGTAGCACCAGTAACATTTAGTTCTACAGGAAATGGCAACCAGGATCTCCCGGGGTCCGAGGATAACTCCGTGGAATTAGTTGGGGATGCTTTCTCAGGGATACAGGATTATTCTAACTTGTGTGGGTGGTTTGGTACCGACGAGCCAGAGTCAAATATGTCTTGGCTAATCCAGGGCGGAATGCTCCAAGAAGAACAAGTCAACGCTTAGGGCTATTGTTATTGCAACGAGGACGAAATCATGCAGGCCGCGGCGACGATACTGATATTCCCAAATGGGTAGGGGTGGCTTGGCAGCAATGATGCAGGAAGCTGGGGAAATTTGGCACCTAGATCGATGCTTTGTGTATCAACCAGGCAGATGAAATAGAGAAAGAAAATCAAGTTCCGTTTGATGGAGGACATCTATTGGGAGAGTGAGGGGCAGAGGTGGTGAGAGGACACGGCGGGCGTTAGAATATTTGACTAGGCTTCATTTCCTGGGACATCTTCGTCTTTGGGAAGAAGAGGACAGTGCATTCCACATCGTGTTTCTGCGCGCGGAAAGACTGGGGGCTGTTATGATGGCCTGTCAGTGGTACACATTGAAGCCTGGGAAAGGGTTGTTTCCCAGTGAGCACAAAGCTATATGGATTCTAGCGCATCTTTAACGGCTTGGGTAGTTTCCAAGCTGGAATGTGGGGAAAACACAATTTGCCCCTGAAGCATATTCGTCTCTCCGGTCTGAAGATATACTACAACCAACATACCGTGTAGTGAGGCGTAATTAGAATTAGGGTCATATCGTGTAGTTATGCGCAATTTGAGAAGTCGCATGGTCTTCCTAGAGTTACATCCTGGGCGCAATAAGCTGGTCCTATTTTCCTCTTTTTTCTTCCATGGAAACGCATTAAGAAACTAACAGTAGCGCGATTGATCCCAAAAATAGTAATGGAATACCGAATACCGAAAGACTTACTAGAAGTGGTATTGACAATACAACGCTCCAGCCACATATGAGGCAATGTAACACTTTAGGCAGGGCTATTGTTGTTAAAGACTGCCCTTTTCATGCAAGATCGTCGTTTCGTTTCCTTACTATCCCGGTGCCAACTCGCCACGGCAACAACGTGCCGCAGTTTCGCCATGCAGGGACCACGCGCTATGACGTATCAAAGCTTCGAAGGGGACTATTCTCCGTCACGCAGTCAATCTATACCCTCCAAATCAATGCTCGGCAGGCTTGGATGCTGCTGTGAGAGCAAGTATATATTCAACGTGTGGTCTGGGTGGGATTTGTATCATCCCGTTGGAAATTCAATCGTCTGCATCACACTTATCAAACACCACCATCACAACAACACAACCTCGCAAAAATGGTATCCTTCGCTACCCTCGCTGTACTCTTCACCTCAGCTATCGCCACGCCGGTCGCGCGCCAAATCGCCATCCCGGAGGGATGGGTGTGGCAGGTACAGAACTAGGAGGCTGGCTGCTCCCGCTCTGGGTGCTATTACAACTTCAACGTGACGGTGCCTTCGATCGAAAATCAGCTGGGCGTCATCGCGGCTTGCTCGGGCTCAGAACAGGGCTACGAGAACAGCTTCACTGTCCCCTCAACTTACGTGCAGTGCCGCACTCTCGCGGGAGGCGACAATGTCGCTGCTGCGCGCCTGTCGCTGAGGCCCAACGATGGAACGGGACATGGACCTCAGGAAATTGAGGTTAGCTTCGTATTGCCCGGGAACCCCTACTCGGATCCCCCTCGGTGAGTTATTTCTCGAACGCCTAGTTCCTGTTTCGGGTGGATAGATTAGGATTTGGCTAACCGTCATGCGCTAGCCCTGCCTATAACTTTTCGGGAGCCCATGAGGCAAAGTACAACCAGTTTGTGTCGCCTCCCATCAACTTCACCATGACCCCCGACAAGGTCTTCGGTATTGCCTAAGCGCGATTAATTGCGTCAATTGGTAGTTCGAACACCGATCGGTCAAATGACTTCGATGTTAACAGTGTGATGCCTTGCACACAAAAATGTATATATAGGCTACAACAATAGTAATCAATAATGAATACATTGTATGATCATAATGAAAGTATTCTTTCTCTTAATTTACCAGTTGATTCATAACCAACCTCTTGAATCATGCTATTTCATTCTTAATTATAACTACTTTTACCTTTGCTCTTCCACGATTTTTTTATTGGTATTTTGATACGCATATAACGTTTGCGCTTTCTAAAACTAATACAACTATAGAAGAAATCCGGCATTAATAAACATAAAACTATCTTGTGGCCAAAAGATATCAGAAACGGAACACTACAAACATTACACTTTCTTCTAAACGTTTATTTCGACACTTTTATTTCCACAACCTTCTCCAATTCAAACTACCTGTCCCTATCTTCACACATGCATTCGACGCCTGCAGCTCTGCTATATAGCCTCGACTAACGCTTGAAATAACGAGTACAATCTTCACGTTGCACGTCAACTCGGACCTGACCATATCCAGCATTCCCAAGACCAATAGATCAACATCCAACACTATGAGCAAATACTGTCTCATAGGTAGCAGTACCTTGCAGTACCTTGCAGTAGCTTAAACCCAGTCTCTCCATGTTAGTTCCGGATAGCTAAAACCTATAGTATCTGCTATGATAGATAACTTTTCGCTTGTACTCATTCCATTGTCAGAAGAACCATGTGCGCCAACAAGCAATGTCGATCGTGGGATGCCGGCTTCAACAGCAGCGATTAAGAAGTCTCTTGCCGCTCCAGTATCCCATCGGAGAGCATCTGTACCGGGGTTGACAACATCGGCGTTGAAGAGGATAAAGTGATTGTCATTGTTCGACTTGGCTTTTGTGGCGACTGAGAACGTCCAGTCCTCTGCATGTGGGTTTTGCTCCCGCCAATACGCTCGAAACTCTATTTTATCGTCCTTGAACACGAAAGCATTCTTCTCGTCATAGGTCTCGGTCTTGATTTTCTTCCCAGATTGACCGTAGAAGTTTTTCGCGATGTTCGGGATAACCAATGTCGCTCCAGCATCAATGTAGTCATTGATGCCACCAGCATGATCGCGATGATGGTGACTGGGCACGACGTGGGTAATTTTCTTGCCCGGTTTGTTCTGTGATATCCATTCAAGTATGATAGTGGAACGATGTGCAGGAGCATCTGTGATAATGAAACCGTTCTCGTGTTCTACGAGGAGCTGTACGTAGTCTGGGAAGCCGACGTAGATGCGCATAATGTTGTTGAAGTCGCGGAATGGGTAGTCGACAACAACACTCGAGATGTTGGCAATGTCTTCAAATGCGCCCCCCCAAAGGCCTGTCTCAAACATCTCATGAACTTCCGAGCGCGGATATCTGGGCCGTTGTTCAGGCTTTGCTGGACTTGTACCAGCGCGCTGCGATGGGTCTTGCGGATTGAGTGGCGGCGCGCGTCCCTCAAAGTATGACGCTGGATAGGTGGGGTTGATCGTGATTCTGTCGACCAAAAAATCTTCTAGAACGAACCGGGAGTTATACACAGTCTGGTAACGATGGGGCAAAGAGATGTATAGGCCATTCTCGACAGATACATTCGAGTAAGCCGTAAGTATGAGGTCACTGTTCGATTGGCCGTAAAGACTGTGTTCCTCAATAGATCGGACTGCGTGAGGTAAGTGTGTTACTTTGTCCGAAAGCACAGTTAAGCCAAGCTCGGCGTGTTCTATAGCGGTGTAACTGGTAGACGTGAATGGATCGCGTACGTTGTACATTTGCAACATCGTGACATTGGAGAGAAATGTCTGCAATAACCATGGCAGTGCAAACTGATGTGCTTGGTGGATGAGATAGTCAGTAAGAAGTCCATCCGCATAGCCTTGAGCTGCAGAAAGGTTAGGCGAAAAGAAGTTATTCTGCCCTTGTATAAAGCACGCATATGGCTGTTCAGTATCATGAACAACAACGGACATGTTGACGGGGGGCTTCAGATCTGGAAAGGCCCATATCCAGTAATCGTTGTAGACATAAGCTCTGTCGATTCGTGATCTGAGGCCAAAATCATCATTCAAGAACGACATTGTCTGTGATCCAGCTGAGGCTACAGACTGATCCGACGAGAAAAGATTGTAGGTCTGAGTAAGAGTGGCGCTTCGATAGATACTGAGAAAACACGTGAGCCATTTTCTAACAACCTTGCGGGCATAGAAGAACATACTCATTCGCATGATATTCGAAGGACTGGATTTTGTTAAGGGCTTTCAACCCGCCCATAGCGTTTACAATCTCAAGAACATCTTTTGTATCCACTTTTACGCCAGAGGTAACACTAGTAAACGGAGAGTATTGCGCTCCCAGTGGTCGATGTGCAGAAGCACTGAATGCGTAGAGCAGAGGGAGCAAAGCATGCATATTTGACTGTGGAAAAAAAAAGATTGAGCAGAAAAAGTGTTGGCCTGCTGCTGAATAGATTGAAGCTACATCTTATACTTCCATAACCCTCAGGTCGACAATCTTGCTGCTCACTGACGCACGCACCGTAGTAACACTACGATCCAATGGTCGATTGGGAGAACGATGCCCGGAGCTGCAGCCAATCCATTGATAACCAAGCTAGAATGCTTGTCCGTCCCTTCTACTAAGCTCGGCATAGACTGTGAAAATATATCTGAAGCACCAATAGATCATTGGGTTGCGCGCATCACCGATGCATCAAGCAGACGCAATTTTTAGTTGGACCACAGGGTCTGCTTACGCTAGATCGGAGGGTACAGTGTGCGGCGGTATTTACACATCAACCTGAGAGTGCGCATGGACTCATGTTTATTGGCCAACTTTTGACTTGGCTGCGCCCCACCTCGGAGAGCGGAATTTAGTATAATCCACACAATCAGTCGCTAATTATCACTGCCATATAGCTCGATTCCTGAGGATCTTGTATTTTTAGCATGTGAAATAGCGCTTGCAGCTACATTGACAAGGTATTTCTAGTTAGCAACTAGTAGTGACTGGCATGATCGATGGCAATGGGAGAAGTGCGGGGGACAGTTTCTCTCCACCGTGCTTGTCTGGTGGATTACAAGGTGAAGCGCTAACTTTCCAACTCACCGTCATATTCGCCCCTTGACAGATCTTATTGATGACGATAACTTCACTTACCCCGATCTAACTGCCAGAGATTGGCGGGACCGGACCGGACGTCGCGCCAGCATGCTGCCGAAGAGGCCTTGAGTGCATTTGTCTGTCTAAACGCAACAGTCGTCCCCAAAAACATGACAGAGTTTGGAGTGTGCTGCCACGTTGCTCGTGTACAACTTTGGTCTGACTCAGACACAAAACATCAATGGAGTGTGGATTTCTGATGTGGAAGGTTAAAATCAGACGCGGAAGGCCAGCTGCCGTATTGCGGATTTTACCAGGCTCCGCACCCGCAAGGACTGGTTAGCCTCGAGCCATTTGGTTGACCCTCGGGATTTCAACGGCTTTGCAATCGGGGCGAGAACGCGTGGCTACTCAACAAACAAGGTAGCTTGGTCCGGAAGATAGACAACTTCCGGTAACAGCAGAGCCCCGTTGAGCCCGACAATGTTATCGCCCACTTTATGGACGGGGAAACATTGGAACGCATTCTTAGGTGAGAAATTTGAAAGACGTTTGGTGGTGATTATAGTCTCCGATCGAGATTATAAGTGATGATGCCGTGGTTTGAATGGGAGGCTGGATAAGTATATATATCAAGAGTCCCATGCCACCACTCATAGCTACAGAGACATACTTCTTCAACCACTGCTTCTTTTTGAACAAAACGCTACATATTTCCTCAACAGCATGGTTCGAGGCTACATAGATCCCAACTTTGCGAATCCGATGGGCCCAGGCGATGCATCAATCATCATTTACGGGTAAGTGCGGCGGCTATGATTTGGCGTCTCAAACTGATCGTGTTCAAGTTACACGCCAAGCTTGGTTTTGGGAGTCTTGGGGGCCGCTCTGTTCGCGTGTCTTCTCCTCCTACATACTGTACAGACTGTCAAATACCGTTTGTGGGCATTCTCCGTCATCCTAGTTGCCTGTGCCATGGAGATCATTGGCTACATTTTTCGCATCCTCTCATCTCGTATCGATCCTTATCGCATCGCTTTTTTCGTCGGGTAGTACTTTTGCATTACCTGTGCACCCGTCTTCATCTCGGCTGGGATTTACATCTTTCTCAGCAAGCTGTCATTATGGGCCATAAAAGTTAGGTTTCCAGCCCGGTCCATCAACCGTTGCGGCCTGACTCCATCCCGTATATTGTGGACGTTCATCTCCTCCGACTTGATTTGCACTCTACTGCAGGTTACCGGAGCAAGTCTGGTTGGGAGCCGTACATCGAAGCAGAAAGATCCCACAAACGTTAATCGAATCCTCATCGCCGGACTTGCCGTGCAACTAGTTTCATTCTTGCTTTTCATGCTCCTTATGATTACGATCATGGTAGCATGTTCAAAAAATGCCGGCGGCAACAGAAGACTCGAAACGGCGTGGAATGAAAAGCGGGTTGCATGTTCTGGTGCTGTCGTTGCAGCTTTTCTCGTCTTTCTCCGAACCGTTTTTCGCTTAGTGGAGAGTGCGGACGGGGTGTTTGGGTATTTGTCCTCCCACGAAGTATTCTTTAGCGCGTTAGAGTTTGCACACATTGTTATTAGTCTTGTGCTTCTATCGATCTGGCATCCTGCAAGAGTACTAGCATTTCCGCAAGGAAGCCGGGGCGGCGGCGTCAACAGCATCATTAAATCCTGAGATACAATTTTTCAAACTTGTGGGGAAAGAATTGACTGGTAGGCTGGAGGTTTATCAGCTCAGACCCCAAGCTGTACCCAATCGTGCCGGGCTAGGGGAGAGGGTTACAGTGGATAATGGTATACTAAATAATTAACTCTCTTGATGTTGATTTATTCTTATCTAGGAAATTTTAAAGCCTTACCCGAAACAATCGATCTCTCTGGATGATCCGTTAGTGACGGAAGTTGATGGTTAGCCTATTTTCTCTGGTCCGTAGAATATTTCTTGCTCTGCTGTATAAGAAATAGTGTGTGTACTGGCCTGTGCATCCCTCAAGTGTAGCAATGCGAGCAAGGATTGCGGAATGTGACGTCTGGCCAGACAACAGAAGTGAACAAATACACCTATATATGTAAGCAGATTAGTAGCGTAATCAGATCATGTAGTAAGGTATGCGTGTAGTAATACGAACAACAGCCACAAAGAGAATCTTCATGCGTTGCGGTAGTGCGGATTTTAGGATGACCCGCTATCTAGCCCACGTGTGCTGCTAGTAAACGCCGTAGCTGTCGGCCTTTCGTACAAAAGGCCTTACTTTCCGACAGCTCGATTATGTCCGCTCTGTCTGATCTGATGACACATAGTCAGCTGCTGCAAGCGGACACTGCGGATTCGTGTAGCTAGTCGTCATTTGCAGCCTTTTAGAAGCATTTTTCGCACGGCAACAGTGTAGACATTGAAAATATCGAACATTCCGTCGTAAGAAATACAGGAAGCGCGAAAGGATGCCGAACATATTATGCTTTTGGTTGTGTTGCGCTAGCGACGGATAGTACCTTATTGAACACGATACACTAGCGCGCATTACTCTAACAAATTTGCCTCCCTTTTTCATATGTGGACATCCGCATCTATTTGCGGAATCCAACTGGCATCCAGAAAAGGGAGGATAGAGGAGAACTCTAGAGGCCATGGATTGGGAATAGCGGGCCCGATGGATGTATTTGAAGGCGGTAAGAGTGGTGAGCATAAAGGCGTCACCGCATCTTCCTCCACCGAATCCTCAAACTCCAAAGGCCTTAACTCCTCTTTGTCGTCATCAAAATTGAGACCAAGAAGTTGTTGCTGTAGTTTAACGATACACCAATTCGAGATTCGTTCGAGCATACCATGGAAAACGAGGGGTACACGGAAGCTCTCCTGACCCTTAGCTGCTAGAGTTGCGGCGATGAGCTTTGAGAGATAAAAATCGAACGCTAAAAGTTCTGGATCGACCAGATTTCGAAATTGGTTATCGAGAGATTGTATTGAGATGAAGACCTTTGCAAACATTACCATAACGTAAAACATACGCGCATACACAATCACGGGTACTGTACGCAATTCATCAACGGTGAAAGCAAGAAACGTATCCAGTAGCAAGCGTCCGGCGAGTAGACATTCTTTGAGTGCAAAAGGTGTGTTGCAGTCAAGAGCAGGCTGTGGATCCGCTCTTGGACCCATCCCTGAACCAGTATTGCGAATGGCATACGGCGGCTTGAAGTCGCCAGGTTGATACTCGCTATAAAGGACCCGCTCATATGCATACACACAAATATAATGATAGTGTATGTTTAGTGATGCTGGCTCTATCATTAGCTTTTGCCCGTATAGATAGTCTTTCTGGGGGTAGATCACACCATACGTTCCCCCTTGCTTTACATCTGTGGCCCATGCCGACAACTGTGCCAACGCATGTTGGACACCAACATGGTATTGATCGTAGGCGTTGAGAGCAGTGATCGATGCAATTCTCTCAGCTTGACATTGGAGCGTAGCCCAATAAGCTAACGTGCTGTCTTGTGGGGCTGCATGCGGTGAAGTTCTCAAGAATGCGGTGCACTTTCCAATGACTCCTGTATATGTGATAATGCTGGGGCGTCGGAATGCGAGGGCAATACTAATCGCATTAATGCAACAGAAGGCGTGGGAGAGAATGGGATGGGCAAGTACCTTGAACAGAGCATGAAACACGCAACCAGAGTTCGACAATTGTCTAGGACTGCATTCTCTTCGCCAAAACAACTGGACGAAAGCACGCCGTTGTCTAACAACTGTTCGTGTAGGCTCTGGGGAAGATCCAAATCGAATAAGATATCAGCAGCCATCTGCGCATACCGACCGAATTTGAGTCCAGCGTAGGTGCGTGGGGGATAAGCCCATATTGAGCTGATCAGCAGCGCCTGGGCTAAATCCAAAGTCTTTTTTGCATCCACTAAAGTGCTCTGAGCGTGCCTTCTCTCCAGATCCTGATTGAGTAACGTCGCAATTCCTGGTTCTAAAGCTGCAGCTCCTGCTGTGACAATGGAATAGAACAGAAATGGCTTTTCTCGCCAGATGGCTTTGGGATCACAAGCTGCTGGAAGAAATAATACGGGGTAGTGAGGCAGCAGATTTTGCTGGAAATGATTATAGAAAACGATCGTTTTGTATTCTGACAGACTACCCAGGTTTAAAGTTCCCGGAGGCTCAGGAAGGTTGCAACTGGAATAAGCTCTATTGTCCGTCGATTTGGATGAAGACGTCGGCACCGGCGAGTGATTAGGAGTCAATGAGAATTCCGAAGTGGCGGATGCTATTACTCGAGAAGTTGAATCCGCGCTCGTATTCAACTGGGACACAAGCGGTAAGAGCGCTTCGACTTTATTTTCTAGGTCCTTGATCCGAGCAGAGACGCGTTGCCTGTTTCTCTTGGATACCAGTTTGTATTCGCAAACAAGATTTCGCTCTATGCACCTTGAGCAACGCGACTGGTCAGCGGAGGGAGCAGAAGAGCATCTGACTTTCCGTAGGCGGCACGGCTCGCAAGACCGATTCAATTTCGACAGGCTGCCAGTACTTGTGTTGGGACCTAGACGTTCATCCATGAGAAATGGGGGAAAGGAGGGATGACGAGAACGAGACGCCAACTTCTGGATCGATGATGAGATAAGTGTCGTAATAATAAGCGAGAAAGGTGCTGAGTCAGATTGGCTATGCTTTGCTTAGTGTACTGAGCTGAGTTGGTTATCAGTAAGACTTAGTAAGAATCCCCTTGAGCCATAAGGGCTGCATGTTTTTAGGCCAGAATGAAGAAATACAATTATAATGCTATTGAAAATAGAGAGTAGATCTTCATGACATGCTTTTCAGGTATATAGGATAAGTAAAGATATATTAATAGTAGTTTAAGCCTAAGTTTTTGATCACATAACTTAATAGAAATAAACTATCGAATCTACTAGAATTTGATATAAGAAAGAAAAAGATGATTTGAATATTAAGAGTAGTATATGATAAGATACTTTATCGCGATCCTAATCTCTTGCCACTTGAGCTCCTCATTCGCGCGCCAGGCAATGCCGTCAACCCAGGGACCCAGCTCTCTCTTCTCCCCCGAAGCCCCCCAACCTCATCCTGGCTTCCGTGACGGGGAATTGTGCTCAACGACTGCTCCGGTGATGTCTCCACTGTGACACTGTAATATTTTCTCACAGTGATGATTTGTGGCGACGCAGTATCCCTTGTGTGTGTGGTCCCAGGAAGCGTGGGCATGTTCTGTGGGTCGACTGAGGGCAGTCTTGCAGCGCCGTCATCTGTGTGCAGTGACCCCCGCTGAATGTGCGTTACATGACCGCGATGTGGATCCTGCTCGGGCGATTCAGGCGTTGGGGGTTTGTTATCACCACTGAACTCAAACTCTTGCAGTTGAATGAAATCCTTATTAGCGGGGCGGTCGTCACGACTCCGAAGCATGCTTGCTTGCGACGTGGCTGTTCTGAGATCCATGTGCCCTCCTTTCTTGGACTTGAGCGTCACCGAAGGGAATGGACTTCCGCCTTTCGAGTTATGACCGTATGCGCCCGCGGGTCCGAGGTAGTAGCTGTTGTTCACTTTCGGCGTTTGGAAGATGCGGCGTTGCAGGGCGCGGACGGCAGGGAGGCAGGCGATGATGATACCGACATGGACTTCGAGCGTTGACCAGTAACCGATGGGGGTGTAGTCCCAAGTTACGTTCTGAGTGTTGGCGAATTGGATCATGTATTTGATGCGGAGCATGCTGACCACTGTCACACTAGGTCTGGTGTCAGGTCTGTCTATAGGAGGACTGGAGTGAGAGCTGGATGACTTACAAACCTCCACCGAGAAACATGAGCATGACACCCAATTTCTTCCGGGGGCTCATGGCGAGTTTGCTGAGTTCGTGCAGAGGTAGGAGGATGGTCATCAGGTCACCAACGATGTTGAGGGCTGCAGTCATCCAACCTAGAAGATTCAGGTTGATACACTTGCCAGTGTGCTCGTTGTCCCATCGAGTCCATGCGAGACTGATAGGGTTGCATTGGAATACAAGCGGAATGACGGTCCCGATGATATAACCAGTGCAGTAAACGATGGTGATCCATACGAGCTTTCGGAAGGTCGGGTTCGGGAAAATTCGGAGATAGAATAGCAGGATCGATATTTTGGTCAGTGCAATGGATGAGAGATACAACATCTCATCGTAGAAATAGATCTAACGGGCTCCGAGTTAGTCGATCTCCCAGTATAGTAATGAGGAAGGCCTACGTGTAAAATTCTCGTCACGTTCTCGAAAGGTACTGTCCACAAATCTTTTCCCAGACCGTTGTTGGCAACTGATATGGTTATTTGCTGAGCCGGTTAGGGGTATAGACATTACTTACGAACAACCGAAAGAACGCTTAGTGGAATCACCGGAATCTAGAAACAATCAATAAGAAGAACAAAGCTCCGGGGTTATTGACCAAAGCCTACCATAGCGACAATAATTGCCCAGTCGTCCCAACCCCATGTGCCGCCGCAGCAAGGGAGACGCGCAGCCACTCGTAGCATAACTGCAAGAAGGGCAATACCTCCTCCAATCACACCAGAGAAAGAAACTAGATCACTGTGATCCCGAATTGGCAGCCCATATGCAGTTTCGGTGAAGTTTTTGGTAGCTGGAACCAGTCAGTGAACAGGATTCGACACGATTTCACATGTTCTTATACTTAAGGCTTCCCGGATTGTGCAAGATTTGTGAACGCAAGCAGTCATTTGCTCGTTCAACGCTTCATTGTGAGCAATACAAAAGAAGTCCGTTATCTGGCAAGTGGATTTGGTAACTGAAGATACAAGACATGTTACCTAAACATGTGAGTTTTGCGTAAAAGTGGTGAATTTGAGACACTCACGGCGCATTTTGGAAGAGAAGTCAAGGCAGCTTCAAGAAGCGCACTACTATTCTGTGCAACCGCCGATGGTATGAGCGTGAAAGGCACGACAAACAACCCCCGAAACCACTTCATGGTGTCAGTACAGGTAGTCTACCACGATCCACTTGCGCGCACACAGCGGTACAAGATCACTGCAACTTCTCCAACAGGATGTTCTGGTCCGATGCTCTCAGCCGTCTAGCGGGTTTGGAGTGTGGCCACCAGGGCAGCGCTAGATGGTCAACATGCAACAAATTATTGTCCAGTCGCTGAAGTTGTCGTCATCGATAGGCCAGAAAGAAGAACCCGTCTATGGGTAGCAAAGGGCACGATTTTCAACGAAAGAATTGTGAATGAGTGAAGATAAAATAGCAAAGGGATTTAAGATATCGCCCAGGCAATAGAAGCCTTTTGTCCCGCAGCACGCAACTGGCGTGATCCTTCCGTGAAACGAGTGGTGGGGGGCATGGATAAGAGCATGGACCATAAAACCTGGGATGTCCGCATTGAGCTTTCATAACCCTCATAATAAGCGAAATAGTAGCGCTATAGCGAATAGAGGTGCGCGTAAAAGTGGGATGCTTGTTTGGGATACAGCCTCTAAACAAGTGGCAGGTCGATGTGCTGGATTGTCTCAAGAGAGGCATTTTCTTCTCTGGGGGTTAGGGCGAAGACTTCTAGGTACTAACTACCGTTTTGAAGCTGCTGAATCAGGGGGGGAGTCCAAATAGGTATGTGTAGCACAGGTCAATCTAGCACGCGTGGGTAGGGAAAAGATCACTACCTAGTTGAATGCTGACCCTGGGAAACGCCGATCTTGTCGGAGGTATTTCCAGATTGCCTTCGCCTCCTGATATTGACCGTTGACGCGGCTCAAGCATGGCTGGCTTGTATTTTTCATCTCTCAAATGCTCATAAAATAATGTCTTCAATTGTCATACGAATCTTTCCTACAATTCTTGTTCGCTATATCACCAGGAGTAACACCTTCATCAACAGCTGACAGAGCATAAGAAGCCAGACGGACCCATTATCCGCATATAAGTAGGTGCATGAAGCTATTACTGAGCCGCAATGCCCAAGCGACTGCAAGGGCGGAACCAGCAATTGAGATTGTGGGTCCGTGCTTACGACTTGCTATTCGTAAGGCTGGGCATTATGTCCTTTGTTAAGACATTACTGCTGTAGGGAACATGCATCCACCGAAACAACCGCTTTTTTCGGCAATCTGTGGACACACGACGTACGTTGATGCTCTAACCTTTAGTAGAATGGCACTTTCACTTGAGATTTTAATGTCAGTAAGCTTGGAGGCCTTACAGTAGAATCGGTTTCAACATAAACTACGGTCAGTCTAGAGGGAGTTTACTGTTCATTCCGCTGACTCAAGATAAGATAATTGTTTCAACTCTTTAGGTGTGGAGGCCAATCTATCCGTGCAGAGCGGGAAACCACAGTTGAAAGTGGACGATCGCAGCGGGCGGGAACCGCTCTGCACCTCAGAAGGTCTAACGCCGCCTCCTGACTATTTGCTTGCTTTTGCTAGCTGGGCAAGAATTGCAGCGTACATGAGTCGGAAAATTCGAATAGAGAACAGCGGGCTGCGGGTTCAAGGGCTGCTGCGGCAATGCGGAACCTTTTTTTGCATCCGCCCCAGAGGCCCGAGGGCCCTCCAGGTCCACCTCTTTGGTACAGTATGGAACCCCTGGTTTTATTGACTCAGCCGAGCTCGCTTGGTGAGGAAAGGAGACTGCCGCTGTGAACGACGTCAGATTTACTCCATGTCATTTCGATGTACGAATTTTAGTGGGTAATTCGCTAAGCGAGGGCTAAGACTTGGTAGGGATCTTCACTGAGAAGCGATGTGATCGTCATTCAGGAGTTCCGGTCTCGTCCTCAATAAACCTCTTGTGCATATTCTGGAATTTGATCAGAGATCATCTCCGACTTGTTCTCGAAGAAATTCTGGGGCCTCCATTCGTCCTTTGCACACCGTGCTCTCTCCCGCGGGACGACGAATAATTCTCCTGCCACATTTGGGTCAATAGCCAAGCGACGGCGCTATGCTTCAAGATCCCCACATGGCGCGCCCCATTAGCACGACCTCCAAGCCAAAACAGTGAAAGCGTCAACAAACGAGACAACACACCAATTGACTGACTAATACCGTTTTCTGGACCCGGAAGAAGCTGCGGTAGTTCTTTATGGTGTCGGTAACTTGAGCCGGATGCTCTTCTCGGACCCTTTCAAGCGTGGCCCTGAGCAACGGGAATCCTGTTGGCGTCGACTTTAAGAATACTTCCTTGCAAGGAAAAAGGAAGCTACCAATACCATCCGCCGTAGATACACCTTCTAGCCACATGGGGACGACGAAGTTGAAGGCATTCTCAATGTACTCCGCGCCATTCTACTTGATTAGGCCCTTAAAACCAGAACCGCCGATGCAGTAGACATTGAATCCGTGTTTAACCAAATGGATCGAGATTTAAATCATATCGCTGTTATGCCCAACAATGATTTACCTTGCCTTCTGGGCTATCAAGCTAGCTACATTACTCACCTTGTATTGCTGGTGGGTACAATGATATAGAAGAGAATATGTGGGGTTACATCTCATTTCAGCCACGAAAATTTTCGTCGTGTGGTGTGTTAAGAAGAAGTAATGCCTCCGTATACGTCTAGACTGACTTGGCGCAATGGTCCTGTCAGAGTAATAGAGAGAGGATGAGAACCCGCTTTGTTTGGTATAAAAACACTAGGCACGGGAATTAGGCCCTAGTGGGGGCCAGGGTTAGGCCTAAAATATATGTTGGAATTTGGTAGATTAGCTAAACATGACCATGGTGCCAACCATTTCAAAATCCAGAATTTATTAGAAGACACCATGATATCTGAAGGAAAATGAGAAGTGATATATACGAAGAAGAGAGAGCGGGTACAACCTACTTGTATTCGACACACGGCATATTTATCTACTATTTTCCCTTACAACTATTATACCTTCTACCTTCATTATTGTTAGTACTAGTCTATATATATCCCCATTCTCTAGTAACTGACTTGAAAGACATTTATTGCTGAAATCTGGAGGTCTTGGACAAATCAAACTCAATATGGGTTCCCGTTTCTACGAAGAAGGATGTGTAGTTAGAGTCTTCGACTGACTGAAGATCTAGTAGGGTGAGACTTGTAGGACTCATTATTCGGTCCAGCGTGTTTTCGACAACGAAGTGAACAAATAGTGAGAAAAGGATATAGTAAAATAGTATTTCTTCAAGCTATGTGCAGGCAATTGGATCAGTCATGTGTGCTGGCCTTGCAACCCGTCCACACCTCATACAGGATACCAATAGCAATTCCGAGGCACATAAAAAGACCTGGCGCTGTCTGAATCTCTTTTCTGACCTTAGGGAAATGTGATCTTTGGATGTTTGATCTCATAGGTAATAATGGACAACTTGTCACTTGGTGGTGCCAAAAGGTCACCGACGTAAAGTCCTTCCAGTAGCTCAGCGTGACTAGGCCCAATGTCAATTTGAATCCGTCGCAGTTGGTTCTTCGTTGGGTTACCACGACCCCCCTCTACGGCATAGAAAGGTACACCTTGTGCGGTGTGTCCCCATACTGTAACGTCGATGGATTGGTAGAAATCACCAACTTCTGTATTAGTCTGACTAACTTCTGCAATACTGATGAAGGTTTCATTGAGCTTTGGACCACTGAAAGATGAACCGGCAATGACGTTGTAGACTGTAAATAAGACTATGAGCAAAAGTGCCGAGCAGAATGTTTCCAAGACACGTGCGGACAACGTACTGGTCTTGTTGCCACCTGAATTTGGAACGGTGATTGCACCCTTGACGTCCAGTATGGCTGTTGTTGTCCATGCGTAATCCACGGAGAGAGGGTTAAGAGGTGCTTGCCTGTTCTCTAAGAAGCTAGTACCAGATACCAGCTGGGCAGTAGATGTCACAAGGGCCAAAAGAGAGAGTTTGGGCATGTTTGCAACTTTGCAGTGAGGCACAACCGGGATGAGAGTGAGTGAGAATGAATTCGAGTTCTGAAATGTTGACTGCGACCTCCATAGTACTGGCTCTCAATGAAGGCGACGCAGACGTGGCTTAATATAAGTTTCTTCTTAGTGTCGATACCCAGGGTAGCAATAGTCTGATGATCCAAAATGTATTCATGAATTTTTCTGTCATGCATGCTCCGTCGCGGGCATGGATAGCAGGTCCCAGCCGACGCCATCACACATTGTAGAGCATATTTCCACGTCAGTTCGCATGCCTGTAGTGAGAGACCCTTCTTAACTGCTAAGAAATTACGGAAATTGGCTTTTCATAGTCTTACTATTATCGCCTTGAACGTGAAGAAAATGTCAGGCCAGGAGAATCCATCACGGACCCATGCACAGATAAAGGAGTAGTTCACAAGCAATGAAGACAATCCGACGTAGTGTAACATGGTAGCAATATGCAGCCCTACGAAAGTAATCAACAGCACCAGCTCAATTGAAATACTCCTCGCCGCTAGAGATGCATTGAAACATTCCAACGTGCAAGGCATGGGTTACGCTCAACGATGGGAGTACTTACTGTAGTTCTGATTCATGCATCTGTTATTAATCATCAAAGGCTTTACCCCAATCGGTATTTAATATTTGTGAAGTACCTCGGCCTTTGCGGACATTGCAGATGCAATCCATGGGTGTCGTGGAAATTTTCACAACTTTTGGAAAAGTTGACGCCAGCATAATTCTTTTCTTTCCATGCTTAGCGACTGATGGCTGCTATGCATGTGAGCCTCATTAAACAGTATACTTGTTAATTTAGGCAAGGATAAGAAGAACCATGTATGTATTGTCTCTGTATCACCGATATGTGAGTATCCAAAGTATTATATCAGCCTCTAAGTGCCAAGGGAGGCGACCCAAAGAAGAAATTGGTGTTGTCTATACTGTACCGCCACCCATATATTACACATGCTGATACTGATGCATAAGCCATCAGTAATCTATCATCTGACACTAGCTATCTGATCGGAATTGGCATATGGCGATTCTGATGATGCTGACTCGGCTGCACTCCCTTTTTGGGATAGAACGGCCACAAAATGAGAAAATTGAGAGAGGAATGGAGACACCATCAGAAAATCTCATACCCACACTACTCAGGAGTTGACACCAACGAGACTGGCCGTGTTTTGCATCACAGTAGGGCCTATGCTTCAATTTATAGAAAGATGCATAAAAGCGCAGCTAGGCTTGCGGATGGCATACCACCACGTAGGGGACCTCAATTGCCATCCCCGGCAAAAGTTCTTCGAGGCGACACATCCCATGGGCTACATCCAGATCTGTATTTGCAGTTTTTACTTTGATATATATCAGACTACGATGAGTTTCCCCTCATTTCACCACGGCCACTTAAAACCCGAAACAATAGCTGCAGTCCTGGGTCTGTAAGCTGTGCTGGTCCTGTACATGCAATTGCAATTCTGGCCAATGGGATCAGCCAATATCGGTTCTCCGTAAACCCAATTTTCCGGTATTGCGTGCATTAATCCATGCCGAATATTATATATCATACGAACATGAAGGTGATTTTGTAGGCCAGGAGTAAGATTATATCTGTGTCAATTATACATAAAAAGAAACTCAGCAAACCTTGAATTCTATTGCGAAGCCATACTCTCGGGGAGATTTGCAATGGCATCCTTAACACGAGGAATCTTCTCTTCAAGAACATCAACGACCTCTGTCCACATTGCCTTTTGCAAGATCCTGCCCTCATCGCCGGTAATGTATATGCCAGGTCTATTGTATTGGTCAGCGTATCGCCACTACTCTCTTTTTTTAGGTCAACTCACACCCCATAATTTCCATCTGCACCCCACCACCGTCCATGTGAATCCTCTCCTAAAGTCGATGCACCGACAACCACGCGAGCACCATTTTCTGCCGGTCTCAAGAGTAAGAAAGAGCCAATTTTCTTGAGGATGGACCATAGAGTGGTGTTAAAATCCCTCAAAACGTCACTCCGACATCCACCGGGGCACACATCATTGACAATGACTGTCGGTTTGCCACTGGCATTGATACAGCGATAAGCCAGCTCTCTTGTGACCCACATCATGAATAACTTAGAAGTTGCATGTTGTTGAAACGATCCTATGCCAAGGTCACTGTTGTATTTGTGTAGGAGTTGATTTTTGTCGTGAGATGTCAATTGCACATTGATGTGTGCCGTCGATGTGACTACAACCAAATGTGCCAACGATCCTGCAGATCGGGATGATTGCAATTTTGGAGCGAGGAGGATCGCCAAGAGCGCAGTCCCGAGAGTGTTGACTTGAAGATTGTTCTCCCATCCTGTTGCAGACAGTGTGAAGGTGGTATTGAGGAGACCCGCGTTAAGAATGGCGACATCGAGGTTGCCCAAACTCGCAGCTCGGTTAGCAAATGCATCAATACTTCCGAAGCTACTCATGTCCAATTGCCATACTTGGACAATCCCCGGCCTCCCTGTCGCTTTTTCAATATGTGCTTTTGCTATTTCGCCATTCTCCAGACTTCGGACGCCCAAAATCACGGTTGAAGCGGCGAGTTGAACGTATTTGAGGGCGGTTGCATAGCCCACACCAGTATTTGCCCCTGTCACGATGACGGTTTTGCCTTCGAAAGTTGTCGTGATTTGCTGAGGGGGAAATAACTTGGTCTTGAGAACGAACAAGGGGTTAGCCATACCGTAAGAACTTTGTTGGAGAAATTAAGATCCGGAAGGAGGCAGATAAATAAAAGAGAATGATCCACTGATTATGATACAATGATTAAGATGGAAGTCGTTGTTCTGTGCAAGTTTGATAGATTTTCCCGCAATTGAAGATCTTATATATATCAATAGGGGAGTTGGAAAGTAGTCGCACCTACTATCGCACGGAAATGACAGAGCAGTGAATCTCCGAGGACACCGTTGAGTGAGCATCTTGCTATGTACTGCTAGAAGGGTCGGGAAACCCGACATTCCGAATTCTTTGCACTAGTTCCAACAACGGTTAAGTGCGTGGATTAGAGTGACTTAAGCAGGCTAGTCCTGTCGGGTCGGGATGGCCGCCGCTGCCGCCGCTTATGTCCAACGGACACATCGGATACTCCGCAGGAAGCCATCCCCTCATCATAATTAGTTGGCCCATGTTTTTGTACACGATCGAACGATCATGATGAACGCACCAGAAGAACCGTCAAGAATAGATCTGCGGATAAAGAGGCGAGCGTGCTTTAACTGCACCACGGCCAAGGTCAAGTGCACTTCTGCTTCGTTAGGCGCAGAAACATGCGAACGATGTGAAAGGTTAGGGAAAGGATGCGTCTATAAGCCTTCTTCTGAAACAAGAAGAAATCAGAGAGAGGCCTCGTAAGTGCCAAAGTTCAATTGTCCGCATGTTTCTTGTGGGATGGAAGGTCTATGAGTGCATTTGGAATGGCCATGCACACAAAAAACCATTCGAGTTTGTGATGAGACGCCTCGCTTTGACTCCTGCACCCTACTGAATGAACCAAGTGGAGTTGGTTGGGAAATATTACTGGGCTTGTTAGTGACTGAGGACACGCTTGATATACCTTATTCATGTCCCCAATCCAGGAAAAGCTAACACCTCATCAGATCTACCAAGAGACTCGAGGAGAAGGTGGAGTTGCTGTCCGCGAAAGTAGCTACCCTGACACAACATGTCCATTCAACCTCATTTCAAGGACTCCAGAGCAATCGCTCTACCGCCAATCTTCCTGATTCCAGCTTCGCATCCTCGCATCAAGGAACTCACTTTGCGTCTTGCGAATCCGTACCCAGATCTAGGGAGACTCATCCCGATAACATCATAAACATTTTTCTACGCGATCTAGGAGGCTTGTCCGTTGCGGATCGTCGACTGGGGACTTTCCGGAAAAGTTTCGTCACCTACTTTCCATTTGTAGTCGTGCTTCCTGCCGTCAGTATAGAAGCTTTTCAACGAGACAATCCCTTCCTGTTCATGTGTATCATGGCCGTAACTTCTTTTGAAGATCCCACACTACAGCGCCGATTAGGGCAGGAGGTCAGGAAACAGATTTGCGATCGCTTAGTGATGAGTGGTGAAGTGAGTATGGACCTTTTACAAGGACTTTTGGTATTCGTGGCTTGGTATCAATACTTCTGTGTGCCTGGAAAACACCAGTATTTCCTTATGCTGCAGCTCTGTATTAACTTGTGCCACGAGTTGAGGTTGGATTTGAACGACAAGGGGAAAAGAGGCCTAGAGGATGCTCCGAGGGAAATGGCGCGAAATCCGGCAGAGATGAGAGCTCTTCTTGGAACATATTATCTATCATCCATGTATGTTCTACCTATACAACGACTTCCATTCTTTCGACGTTGAGCTGACAAGCAACCAACTGAAATAAGAGTATCCATGGCGTTGAGAAAACGGACGATTATGCACTACACATCCTTTATGAAGGATTGCTGCACATTCCTTTTACAACGTCGCGAAGTTTCCAGCGATGAACTGATCAGATCCTTTGTCGACATCCAAATCCTCCAGAGGAAGATTAACGACGCTTTCTGCTACCATGATCCATCCACCTGCGAAATAAGGGGAGAATACGCACTCCCTATCATCGTTGATTCCTTCTCACGTGAAATTGATCGGCTCAAGAAGGAAATTGGCTTTACCAACAGAAATGCGATCCTGGGCCAACATCTTCACTTCCTACAAGTCTGGATTCGTGAAGTTGCGATGTATCACGAACTTTGGCAAAGCATATATGTGCTTGCACGACCCACTCAATCAGAGACTGACCACTCCATTCCGTTCTCAAGACAGCGGAGTGCTATGCTGTGGCAACTCATCGCAGCCACTATCTCGTTTCATGATTGGTGTCTGTCGGTTGAGAATGCTGAGCTACGCCATTTTCCCATGTCCTGGTGGACTGAACTTTCTTACGTCTTTATCCTTCAAATCAAGACTGTTTTCCTCGAAAGTGAGAGTGCTATTATCGCCGGAAAAGAACAGATGAATCGATGGCAAGATGACGAAAAGGAATTGCTAGCAGCTAAATTCAGAAGGGCTGCTGAAGTGGAAGTCAGAATATCGCAGACGCTAGATAGGTATATCGGGAAACTAGCCACGGTGACGGCGCAGATCGTGAATGACGGCGTCAACAGGGAGATGGTATACAACTTTGGGGTCCTACTCAAAAGCATACAATCTGGGTATGAAAGCCGAATCAATGCCATGAATACTAGACTGGCGCCGGGACACCCTGAAACGCAACAGAGACAGTCATACTTTGCGCGTCCATTATATCCAGAGGGCATGAGTACAGAAACAGACATGCAGGGATTGATGTCGCCAGCAGCTAACGTGGATCCTGCGGGCCTAGAAATAGATGACGCGCAGAGTGCTTTTGCAAGGCAGCTGGACTTGCAACTTGACGATGTGGTATGGGACGCGATGATGAATGAATTTTCATTTTTCACGCCTCATGATGGACCATTTATCTGATGCAGATTAGGGGCAACGCCGAGTTTATATGTATACATGTTGTAGTAACCAAATGTTTTCATCTCTACACGTGAGCTATGTATGTACATATGTACATGTACGCTAGACTAAAGGTCAACGTCGGAGACGCCGAGAACGGCCTGCTACGCGGCTTCCCGGTCGGTGCGGTCGTGAGAGTGTGACACGGCATAGATGGATATGCCATAGGGACAGCCGGGGTGCCAACGCAGCGACCCACCCAGCGATGTGAGCGTCGCGTCGGCGTAGGCGCGGTTGCGCGCGAACTTTATATTGGGCCCGCCACGCACGAGTCCCCCTCGTGATGTTTGGCTGCCGAGGTCGCCAATGTCCCCTCGGGCCGCCTCCGCACCCGCAACGACGATGCGCGCCTCCAAGCCCAGCAGTGCGGCGCACAGCAAGCCGACCGTCAGTTGATGGCCCATCAGCGGGGCGTGCGAAACACCGATGCCCGTGAGCAAATCGATGGGCTCGGCTCGCTTGACGGCTTGTCCAGATCCAGCCCCAACTCCAAATCAAGTGTCATCGAGGCCTTGGTCATGCAATTCGTCGATGCAGTTGTCTGGATGTGCTAGCAGAAGCTAGACTGTATCCTTGTGTCCGTATTTGTCAGCTATCGTTAGAGGCGTTTCGAGAAAGTGGTTTTTAGAGTTGTGGGCGGTGTGAGAGTGATTTGACAGCAGTTTGGCTACATCTACGTGACCATTGTTCGCAGCATGAGATAGCGGAGTATCACCGTGTCGATTAACCGAGTTGGAATTGACTGTTCATTTTGAGCTGCATTGGACAATGGTGCGTGACCGAATGCATCTACCGAATCAATACCGTCGTTGGGGAAACTCCCCCATCAAAATTTTCACGATGGCAGGATGGCCTCTTTCTCATTCTGGATTTCCGAAGAATCTGCGGTGCAAAAAATGAATTGGAAAGCCAAATCCTGGCATACACCAGCCAGATAGGACAAAACCGTTCTTCGATCCCTGCACCTGGCGTTGAGATAGATTTTTCGTCTGAAGAGGACGTGTTGGAACCGCAAATTTTCCAATATTACTGCCTATGAAAGCAAATAAAGGCTATTGATGGGTTTGATAAGGGTAGTTTTAGGGTATTCGATGTTTCCATTGCATTGACCATACTTTGGGCAGGATGGTTCATCATCTGCATTTTCACAAGATCATTGCTCTGTCGCCGGTTCCAAGAGTTCTAGAGTTCAAGTTGGATGAGCTTGTGAAGGCCCCGTTTGGCGAGAATGTAAGAAAGACTCTGATAAAAACTTATGTAATTCGATTCGCGCTCTTTTCATATCCGAAGAAGATTGTGTACGAAGATGATTTTGGGGGATCCTGGCCGCATCAGCAGCGTCTGTATTGCAAAGCATAGAATCCTCTGCATAGTCGAGAACGGAAAACTGTCGGATTGTAGACCTTCCCTCCACGAAATTACTGAATCCACCCTAAATCGCCGAGCTGAAAACGACATATGCGGCAAAAAAACAAGGAGAAAATCAAGGATGAGAAAGGTAGTCTTGATTAAAGAACCAAAATTTCTAACCATCAGTCCTCAATAGCGTTGGAGAGGATCGTAGAAAACATTGACGCGTGGAGACGCATCACAGCGCCAGTGATCTCCTCTCTAGGCTCGAAAAAACCTTGCACCGAAACCAACCCCCCCAAAACACTTTCATCTTTTTATAGTGTTGTTTTGCACGGGTGGATATAATCCTCAGCACTACGGTATTATAAACTTATCTGAAACTGATATTTCCACCCGCGGTTCCGGAAAATTAGACCGTACTCAGACACTCTCACGGTCGGTCAGGTCTTTTACAACAACGCCGTCTTCCTCGACCCCGGCCACTCTGTACGTTGCAAACTGTCAACTATGAATCAGACCGTGGCATCCCTGGATCGAAATCTATCGGGCGGAATACGAGGTCACTGCGTGTGCTCAAACTCATTGAGAGATCTCTCTCAGTATCACTTGCATGTAGCCACTATTCGAGCACAAGATCGAAAGTTCGACGACGCCGCTGAGCAAACATCGTATCTATTCTCTACTGCGCCAGAATCAATGTTAAAAACTCGTAAGCAAAGCACTAGGCTGCCTGCTTCCAAGATACATACACACAAGGCCTTGAACATTGGTCGCGAGCAGGCAATCATAATTTATAAGTTATGTCGTGGGTGAACCCACAAAATTGGGGGCACTAGACATTTCAATGCTGATGGTTTTTTGTAAGTCGGAATAAGTCAATGAATAGTGCTTTTATCCAATGATCGAAAATTTTGTTGTCTTTGCAAAAGATAACTATAATCACTTGCGATATTAATACTGTATAAAGTTACGGGAACGTCCTCAACTGGGACGTACATACAGGTAAGTATTTCGTATATGATTGAGGAGGTTAGATGGTGACTATGGAACAGATTATAATAATACTATCGGAATACAGCGAAATGATAACGAAGCAAGGCCAAAATAGTTCTGTGATACAGGTTTTCATTTTCATATAAAACCCTCATAGTGTTCTGCTAAATTTACAACCCTACGGCCTTCAAGAGCTTGTCGAATCTCGGAGTACCGAACCCAGTTACCGGATCCCAACCTTCCCCAGCGACAAACCCGGTTGTGTTGCATCCACGTGCGCTCCCACTGGTAACGTCCACAAAAGCCTCCTTGCCCTTTTTGTAGAGCCAAGGGTTCAAGAAGCCCAGAGTAGGTTTTCCATGTGCCAGCAACGCATCGTTCAGCAATGCAAAAATCCCGGCCGCGGCCGGTGTCGCTGCACTGGTGCCGTCCACGAGCTTTAAGGTGCCGTTAAAGATGACTGTATAGTTCACACCGTATACCGAAAGATCAGGATACGCACGACCACTTTTGTTGTACAAGCCCGCAAAATCATTGCCGATAATGTCTAGATATGATGAAACAGCAGCAGACTGCCATTCGGGCTGCGGGAAGTAGTTTGAGAAGCCTCCTCCAGTGGAAAAGCGGTTCCTGGGGTCGTACGCAGCGACTTCCGGGTTGAAGCCAACAGTTGCACCGATCGAAGTCACATAGGGGCAGCTCGATGGAAACAAAGGGGTGAACTGGGTGCGTCCATCGACATTGGACTTGCACGATCCACCGGGCTGGACGCCGCCGACGCCACCATCGCCGCTACCGAAGAGAATCGACACACCGCGTGCAGACAGCTGGGCAAACTGCGAGCATACGACTTTGGCGTACGAGTAAGGTACTGTCTGCTCGTTGTCTTCATACGAATTGGAGATGACCTGTGGAACGAATGGCTGGTGTAACACGTAGTTCACCCACGTGATGTACGGCTCATTGTCTGGCTCCGGGTTATCTGCATCTGGGTTGAATGATTGCTCGATACCCCCTGTTGACCACGCGAGCAATGGCGTGGGCCATGAAACGCCGAGAATGGTCTCCACGTCGAGGGCACCTTCGATACCGGTTCCCGCTGCAATCTGTGCTGGGGTCTCTGGTGTCTGTTGCAGAGTTCCATTGGCAATGGAGATCTGTCGAAAGTCGTTTGCACCAGATACAGCTTCGGGGCGATAGGTTTTTAGATAGATGGATGCATCTGATCGGTTGTTGATTTCACCAAGGTAATTAGCCAGGCCAATCTGGTTGAGACCAGGGACTTTGGGCGTATAGTCGACAGTACCGTAGAGCGTACGCAGACACAGTGGGGTTACTCCGCGAGTATCACAAACTTTCTCTACAGTGGGCTTGCCAGTGTACGATGGCTGAGATGCAGGCAGCTCGATATCGTCTGACACGCTGAGATACGTCTTTGCTTGAGGGAGGGTCCGTATAAATGCCGTGGTTGGTTGCACGGTTGAGATGTGCTCGTGCAAATGGAGCGGAAGACTCCATTCATGTGTACGCACAAGTTTCGAGCCGTCTTCATGCTGATATATGGAGTAATTGGTTTGCAACATCTCCTCGACCTTTGCAATTGGAAGTGTGAAGGAAAGGAAGTCTCCTGCAGGACTAACTTCAATAGCAGTAGGTGATACATGTTCATGCAACCATTCCCGCACAAGGTCAGTCGTTTCGTCCGTTGGCTTTACCAACTCGTTGATCTCAGTTAGACTAAGATGTTGTCCATAGCGAGCATGGTCGGGGTCAGAAACTAGCGTCGTAAGTTGCTGCCATCTTTTGCAAGGATCGTGAACCTACTTTCCCACAGATGCTTCTCCAGGACATCGAATTGACTTTGTTTCACCGCAATCTGTAAACGAAGCAAATGGTCTCCGGGTGCACTACCAAGGCGCGAGAATCCTGAGGGCACCGGGTGCGCCTCTTTGACAGTATACCTACGGCTCAGGAGGGGCTTCGCAGACGACAAGCCTAGCGAAGCCGCTAACAGGAGTATTGAACCGCGCATCGGGTTTCTGTGAGAACTGGGGAATCAAGCACTTGGAGGGGACGAAGCAATGTTAAGCTTTCAGGTGCGTGACGCTTATATTATAGACCAAGCAATGAGGCGCTCCCAGTAGCCTAACTAGGAGTACATGGGGCGGGCCAATATCTTCATGGCTTTGATATTCTAGTCTACTTTAGGAAGCTGGCAACGGTAAGCTAGGCCGAAACAGTCAGGTGCTGTTCCTTCGCGCTACGCCGGCCTAAGTATTTGCGCGATGCCATCAAACGCAGATTGGCCTGTATAGTATGTTGCAGAACGCTTATCGGACCTCGGAACAGAGATGGGGCTGAATTTTATGTATCTATATAGGCGTAAGTTATATCGGAGTTATGGAACCTCCAATAGGCCACCTATAATGTGTTTACAGGCAATGTTTGGTTTTATGGTTTTAATGACGGAATACGATTCTCTCGCAAGATGTAGTCAACGTAATTTCCATTGGAATGCCAGTGTCTTACCAATTCTGGTATGAAAGCATCTATTCACTCTGGGATTCCGAGAACTATCCACTGGTAACCTGACCAGTGCTTTTTGCTCCACTTTCCCGCAGCGGGAACATTAAATCCCAATACTCTCATCAGTCTTTCAGGTGTGGGCAGCAGATGTCGGCGCAACGTTTATTGATGCAAGCGGCTAGATGAACGTGTTTAACACGTGAACGCAGTTATTCACTTTATTTAGAATAGCCGTTTTGGTTCGTAATAACACAGCTTGCTGGATAGTTGTCTGAGTTGCGTTTCTATTAATCTAGCTATATTACTTGAGATTTGATATTCGTGAGCAGAACCACTTTTTCCTATTTCCTTGCCCTGGTGGATTAGATGTATGAGGTTTTAAGGATTGACCGGTCATTCTACCCGGGCAAGTGACGACGCATTTGTTAGCAATTTGTATACTAGTATATCAGGATGACTTTCAGAGTTGTTGTATGTTTGAATTAGATGAACATAGCATTGGAACCTCACGTATTAACAGCATTGATGTCGACGCCGACACTGTCGGAAATGTACAACAGCAATAATAGACAATGTATGCCTCGCCAATATTCGAATATTGGCAATGGATTGCTATTGAACATTGTTATTGTATCAATGAAAACTGCAGTATCTGAATATCTAGGGATAATGCCCTATGGTGGTAATCGCCTATCTTATCCAGAGAGTTCAAAACTAGCTTTGGGCAATCATGTCGAAAACGGGAGCTGGAAAAAACGATCAGGCGCAGAAGGGGTTTTGCAAGATTGCTGTATTCCCCATTCAACATCCTCGATGAGCTTTTTGGTATCACTAGGCCAACTATATAATCGAAAACTTGACAACACCGTATGTAAAGCTGGTATCTATCTAGCAAAAATTATCCTCACTCGCCTCAGTCTCGCTCTCGAATATTATCCACCCTTAAAAAAGCGTATATGATAATATGAGGGTATAACTTTCATGATCACCTCCATCTCTACCCTTCAAGGTCACCAACAAGTCTCTGTTCGGGGCATCTTCCAACTACACGATTACCCCAATCACTTTCAGCATCGCCGCCATTTTCTCAACCTCCGCTTACGAATAGACTTGAATCGAAGCGCCCAGAGACTGCTTTGATCCTTTCTGCGCGTCCATACGTAGAGATTGCCACTATAGCTGCTGAGCCAGATTGCAGAATCGTTAGATTTGGCGATTTGTAGGCCGCGATCTTGGAGGAATGTGCTGATCCCTACAACGTCGAGCATTGATAGCGCAAATGGGTTAGTTTCGTCAGGCAGATCTAGGTTGAGGCATTGATGTTGCTTCTTTGGCACCATGATGCGATGGATTCTTGGTTCGGACTAATGGCCTGAATATCGGGAACGGTTTGGCCTGTGTTGACGGGGGCGATGATCTGGTTAGCAGCTCTTCGTTACGTTGAAGCGTACAGTTTTCAATTGATGTAGCCATGACTGTTTTGTAGAAAATCCACTCTTCGGAATCATAATAATCCAATCCAGGTACGTACGTACCCGGGTCACAAGCAAAACAGATGAAGCTAGCATTCCCGCTAGCTTAAAGCAGAACGGCTGTTGGTAACACTGAGTAGCAGAGAGAAGAATAATGGAAATTTATGCAGATGAAATTAAGAATTGAACTAGATCCTTACAGAGTATTGCTACCCTGGGTATCGACACAAATATATGCAGATAATTGGCCAAGTGCGGCTGGGTGAGTGAGGAATGCGGCTATGAGATACTAGTTCAACAGCCCTGTTGTCGCCGCCGTAAACCTTTGGCCCAGCACACTGGGGAGATATTGTATTTGAAGTTGGACTAAGACTAAAGAATTCCACGCTTTACTCGCGCAACATGCCAGCGCTTGCAAATACCTATGTAAGAGCGGCCTTGGAAATAAGAGCACCTACTTCCGTGATTTATCTGCGACTACTTCCACGTCCGGGCTTAATTTCCTATATCTCAATATGGTCCATCACCCAACCACCCGTGGACCAATGAACAAGATGATGGGCTTTTCTACGAATTTTCCCTGATTCAAATTTTCCTGTCCGAATGAAATATTCTCTTCGCAGCCCTCGCCTCGGAATTCCGAATGGGAAGGAAATTGGCCGTTTTAGTAATATTGAAGCTATGGAATCGTCAGCATTGTGCGCGTCCAATATCTTCTTTCCGCTAACTTTTCTTATTTCCTATCCACATTTGGTTTTCTTCCTCCATCACGTGGTGGAGTTTCAGTGCTAGCGGTACTCGTAGAACTTGATATTGACATAGCTCCCGAGAATGGGATTGATTGAGTGGTGGAATGTTTCTTTTGCTGAAAGATTATCAAGACCTAGCTTCCTCTATCTTTTAAATATTCTCTAAACTTATCCTCATTTTTACATCACGATTTCTGTGTCTTCCAATTTTGAGCAATCGAACATCGCTATGGAAAGCCATTATGGTTCGCAAAAACGACGAGAACACATTTGCGCTATCCAGTACACGCTCCAATGGTGTGGTGGGGGCATCTCGGCTGCACCGCCACAGCATTCGCACATTTGCGCGGACACAGCAGGCAGCGATCAGCGTCTTAGCCTGACATAAGATTTTTCGTATCTGGTCGCATACTATCAGACTTACCTCATTAAAACTTTCACTCCTGTTTTGTAGCTACCAGATGAGTAAAATAGTCACAAATCAGTGTAAGCCAGCCCTGGTAATAGTGTTTACCACCCTCCCTGGAAGGGGATTTAAAAACAATTCAATTGGGGTTCGTACGGCACCTCGGAAGGACTGTCAGAGAAGGCGCCAGGTAAACGCTGCAACGAGTCAAACATTCTGCCGACAATGGTTGTGCGAACAACCAACAGGAAGTCATCGACTGAAATTCCACCATGCCTTATCTGCAAGTATCAAGTGGCATATGAACTTCAATGCAGATAATTCTCGTGGGGTTATCGACCAATTTACCCTCAAATGATTGCATTTCCTCGCAATATGGAGGTTTGAGCAATCTCTCCCTCGTAGCGTGTTGGCCTGATTATGACATCATGTCTTGCTTGTTCCTAAAAAAGGCGAATTCGAGTCGCAACAGTTAGGATTACCTCAATTGAGAGACGATACGGGTGGATTACTTTGATAGCGTTCTTGCATGATTCACTCTGGATGGTGTCAGCGCACACCGATGACACGGGATTTAGAAATAAATGCTGTGTACTCGCTGACCGCAGGTACGTACACTGCTAGCTCTGTAGTCAGCTCAAACTAGCGACGAGAGGTTACGCGCAACGCTAGCCTGCTAAGATATCGACACTGCTAGATAGCAAGTAGTGAGGTGAAATTGTATCTCGGGCATAGAATTCACCGTTTCGTAGATTGCGAAAGCTGGGAAGCCGTTGTCTAAATCATGGAATGGAAGAGTATTTTATTTTTCACTTCAGTGTTTCCCACAGTAATGTAGACATTTGGTTAGGGTGAGGCTTGTGTGCGCATTCTGTTTTCGCCTTCATGGATATACAAACTATGTCGTTCTTAAGTGAATATTGTATACAAGTATACTCTTTGATGATCGTCTCGGCTGCCGACTGGTTCACGTGACAACGGACCTACTTCAATGCCCGTTCATACGTGTCGGACTTATAACTCGGACTTAGTAATGACAAAATCCGCCAGGGTTTGGTATAGTGTAAGCTATAACATCACAAACCCTCCGATTACTAGATTTTATATGGTGAAAAGACGGACCGACACCCTAGTCTGGTTGCATTTGTTCGAATATATAAGTATGCGTCGATAAGACCTTGAAGTTTGCAAAGACAGAATATCTTCATCTACCAAACTACTTGATTATTCTTTTTGCATACAAATCTTTTCGAAATGACAAAAATCCTCGTCATTGGGGCCACAGGTTACCTTGGCAAAAGATTGGCTGAAGCACTTGTCCGTCGCGGCAGAGATCAAGTGTACGGAATTGCTCGCACCAAAGCCAGAGCCGACTCCCTTGCTATTTCTGAAATCATTCCAATCTTATGCGCCGACCCTGCAAACGAACCCTCAGCGTATATAGAAACTATCCGCGATCATCACATCGACACCGTCGTGGATGTGGGTGGAGCAAACGCTGACTCCGCGAAATTTCTAGAAGAGATCAAAAGACTGGGCAAGGAGCGATTGGATAGCTGCATGAAAGCCGGGTACCTCAAGTCGCCCAAGCTGGGCTTCATATACTGCTCCGGCACTTGGGTCCACGGGTCTGATGAGAGACCTGTGAACGATCTTGACATTGTCGGCCTTGGCGCTGTAACCCCACCCAGACGTTTGGTTGAGTGGCGGGTTGAGCTTGAGAAATCCATCCTCGCGTCGTCCGATACCCTCGATGTTGCCATCCTGCGGCCCGCGTTGATTTACGGGTACGAAGGTACAATCTGGACTCCGTTCTTCCTCCCACTCCTGGAAGCAGCTAGAAGCGGCACGTCGGATTCCGTTAAGATTCCTCTGGCTATGGGCGCCAGGCCAGGTCTTGTTCATGTTGACGATGTCGCTACTGGTTTCGAGAAGGCCATTGAAAGACTGTCATGGATAAATGGTGGCTCCGTGTACCCTGTCTTCGATCTTGTGACAAGCCAGGAAAGCATGCCTGATATCTTTGCGGCTCTAGCTTCCAGTTTGGGATACCAAGGTCGCGTTGAGCTTGTGGGGCCTGGTGATGACTTGTTCGCGGAGGCGATGAGTACAACTATGCGTGGATCATCTGCCCGCGCGAAGCAACTACTAGGTTGGGAACCAACCAGGCTGGGTGGTTATGTAGCGGATATGGACCGTTACGCTGCTGCCTTTGCATCCCAGCACAGATATGAGGTGGTGACAGCTCGATCGCGCAAGGTCTAAGATAGACTTTTAGCCACTCTGGCTAATATGGGTGGACACACGGAAGCCGGAACGATTTGGCGTATCTTGATAGCCGTGTTCTTTGATAAAGTTAGTAGCAATAAACAAAATTATTTTCACGTTTGTGTGCTCATTAGGAAACATAGAAAGAGCACAATGTTATATGACGTTCCTTTAAACCATATGTGCATTGAAGCACTACTACAGTGCACTGATATAGAGCTTGGGAGGAGGCTCCAGTAAGACTATCCCCAAGCCATTCCGGTAAAGCCTTCTTATTGTATTCCGCGACAACATTCTTCCTAGTCTAGTAATATAGAACTTGTCGAGCAACTATTCTTGAAACTAAACTCCTTCTATCTCAAATCATCTCTGTATTTGCATATTGTAGACAAAGCAGGCCCCCGATTTCACAATGGCGAGTGGTCAAGTACGGCGAGAAATCATTTCGGATATGTCTTGAAAGACGTTCTCTGCGTTTTTTTTTTTTTTTTTTTTCCGAAGAATGTCGCGCTACAGCGAGTTCAATTTGCCGGGGTCTTACATGTGTCACAACCCTTTCTTTATATATGTATGCAGTTAAACATGTTTATGAATTATTGTCCTAGTTCGGCTCGATATGTAATGTTAATCCTCACAGGCGGCTTAGTTACTTAACAAGCCTGCATACCAACTTTCTCAATCTTCTGTGACGCTATTATCGTATTGCGATTCGAGACCTTGTCTGGCTTGATGAATCGTTTGGTTTTAAGATGAGTGGGCAACATAGTTCCCTTGTCATTGCTAGGAATACAAGAGGAGTCGATGTCCATTAAGCTGAACTTGTCGCAAGTGTCGGGCTTACCACATGCAAGAACTGTAGTACAGGAAAATAACCTTTCCAATAATACCGACGCCTAGCTCCGTACATGGCGCGAAGAATTTGCTCGAATTCCGCGATACCAAACAGATATCCTCTTAGTTCCATGACCTCATGTCGATAGACGTACCAATTTCTGGTGTTATTTGTGAGTTGGTGCACAGGTGTGTGACCTATTTTGCGGATAAAGTCTAGGCACTTGATATCGGACCAGCTTTAAAAAACAAATGCTTCTTGAATCTCGCTCTCGAGCTGAGAGAAGAAGTTGGTATCAACAGTCCAAGACAAATGGTTGAAGATGATTGAGAGTGCCGCCAAAGTTATGATCCGCCTGGGGGCTATGCGAAAGGCGATTCGGCTGTTGATTATACAGAGTAAGGGAAATGATATGAAGACTGTGTTCCTCATTATTGGACTGTTTCAGTCCTGTAACAATCCCTATCAACTGACCATATGCTGCTGGAGATTATGTGGTAAACAAGCAACCAAAATCAAATTTCTGTACTACCGCGTGATGTTATTTGATTTTGATAATTTAGATACTGCTCAGATGCCAAGAACGGTTAACGTTTGACTATCGAGAGATTTTCTTGAAACCCGGGAGGGCTCAAAGTGATGCCATTCTTTAGCACTGCCGCCATACCTACCTCAAAATGATCATGGAAGTTTTTTTCTTGACTTACTTATGGGAAAGAGAGACACAGCTTCTTCTATGCCATAGGATATTTCGTATTCCCCGGCGGAATTTGGGGTGCGTCGCACGCATGCAGTCGGTGCAAGCTCATGGGACCACGCAATGGTTGGTGTGATCACATCACCGCCATCAGTAATTCTTCTCCTTCAAACCGAGCGCTTCAAAGACTATAGCAAGACCAATTATGTCCGTCGACGGCGCTCGATAAATCTTGTAGTGTCTGTCGCCGATGAAGAGCTCTAAATTAGTGTTAATACTATAACTGATTTCACTAATTAATGGCGAAGAAGAAGACACTTTGATAGGCTAACCTTAGTAATAATAATCTACTTTAGATAATAGGAAATCGTTATAAGGGCGGAATTTTAGAGTTGGGAGAGTCGATATATCTATACTACGTTTTCTTGCCCTCTCTATCGTTTTAATAAGAAGGCGTTAAAGGCTATCCTTCTGACTTCATTTATACATTTTGCCTAAAACAAGCTTGCTACTCTCAGCAATCTCTTGCGATAATTCTAGCCTTTCCTTCCACGACTCTAGCTTTACAATGGCGCTAGTACCATCCAAATCTTCACGAATATTTGCTCGAAGAGAGTATGTGTTGGCATCTGTTATGCCGGCACTTGTACCCTCAAGCAAAGCCGACTTAGGTGACTGGAGGAGCAAAGCCACCAACTCAATCAATGATGACCAGCTTCTGCATTGCCAACGGCGTTGAGTCGCAATAATACAATGCGTAATTACCATTATCATGTGGAATATCACCGCAGCCGCAGCCGCAAACACGGTTCCGGTGCGAAAGCTCCAAGCGTACCCGAAATGCTGTATCTTCCAATCGACTCCGGTGAATTCATTTGCGTTGGATCTCGCAAACGCTGGAAAGGCAACTGCCTCTTGCCCTTCGCGGTTATACTTTCCGCCTCGAAAGTTCATGTTTGCCAGATCCGTGATGAACGCCTCGTTTGTTGAGGGGTCCCGGTAGCAAATAATTGCTGCGTCATCAGTGGGGGTGATGCGGGCCAGCATATCGACCATGTGTAGCGAAAGGGTTGTTGCAACCATCCACGGCCATTGTGTGCTCCAGTAAGCATCAAAGTGGCCGTCGACGACATAGAACCACTTCAATATATACTCGATGATAGTAAATGGTCGATCTGTATCCTTCAGTGCGGGATTCATCTGGTTGACGTACGACAGATCGATGTGTAGCTGCTGTGTCGCTTTCATCTTGTCTTCAGATGTAACTATACTTGCTGGATCCGAGTCACTGAGAATTACGATATTGTCGGCTCGTGGATCAAACGACATCTTGGTAGGCGCCCACCTTGAATCCACCGTGCAGGCCATCAGCCCTCTGACCACTTTTGACGTCGAGTTTTGGAAGTACGGTGCGAGCTGCGGCTGCAAGAACGTCATGCCAATTAATGCACCCAGCAACGGCTGGTTGCCTGCAGAAGGCAATCCAGTCCAGTTGAATCTCACATCGATCGAATCTTTCCAGGAAGCTGTTTCTATCCTCATTCTTATCTCGTCTGGATAGCTCCCGTCGTTCGGATTCCGGATTAGCTCGTCAGTCGGGAATTTGACCTCGACAGAGGTTATGTTCGTGATGTCGTAGGGGTCGGAGCATTGCACTTGAATGAGTGGCTTCATCAGCTCACTATTGCCCTTCAGCGACATGGTGACTGAAGGTCGACCAGATGTTGCCATGTTCAAGTTGTGACGCTGTGAAAACACCCACAGGTTGGCTAGGTCTCTTGTCAAGTCGCCCTTGGCGCTTGAGGCTACAGCATATCCAATTTCCCTGTTCTTGTGCGTACTTGAGGACAAGTAACGTGTACTCCCAGTGGTTTCCCTGACAGTCAGATTGGGTGCTGCTCCATTGTTGACCCAATCCGCCGTCCAGTCAGTAAGGTGGAGCATCCAACAACCCATTATGTTGCATGACCTAGTTGCACTAGACGAATTTATGCTAGACGGAAACAGATCTGCATGCGACCCAGCTAGAAATGTTTGCTCTCCTATTCCAGAGAAAGGATCTGTAATCTCCCACCATCCAGCTTGCGGTACGACCAGGATAGCAGAGAGCGGGCCACTCAAGAGAGTGAACGCTGTGGCTAATCCAAGAAGCACGACGATCGCAGATGTACGGTAATTGTTGCCTTGTCCCTTCGACGCCTTCCAAAAGGATGGCGAGATCAAGAACCTCGGAGAGTATAGTTGGAATCCAGAGGCCAGAAGCCCGAGCGGAAGACCGTTGGCTTGTACCAGCTCATATCTTAGGTGATATGATACAATGTATCCGATGGACAGAACGAGTATGGACTCGTGAAATCGCGCCACGAACTGAAAGGCGTTGAGCAGGACACTGAGATGGGGCCTCGTGAGGTCGGAAAAATAGACGTTGCGGATGCATAGCATCAACATCACAGACGAGACTGCTACAGACAATAGATGGACGCCGAGCTCGGTTGCGGGCAGGCAGAAGGTTCTTTGGATTGCTATGTTTGGCTTGTTGCATAGGTCGTTATCATCAGCATTCTGTTGGGAAGTTACGAGAACATCTATCTCTCGTTCATCTTCCTGGAGGTCTGTGAGTCCTTTCGAATCCACCATGATGGCTGTTGCACAGTAATAATGAATGGTGCGGGTCGTACGGTTTGCCGCAGGTACTGGTGATCAGGCTGAGCATGCATCTTAAGAAGAGCCGTCAGAATCTACGAGTTCAGCCTCCCCTATCTACATCAGGCTGAGATGTAGCCTGCTGTCTGTAATGCATACGATGGCTGCAGACGGCCCATGCGCGGCAACTTTCTTATCTTGCTACTGCGGATGGAGCAGGCTGAGAAGACGAAGCTGGCAGCTTTTTATTTGGCTTGAATTAAGTGTGGTAGTAAAACCATCCTCTAGCCTAGCAATCGGCTGATCATCTCCGCAGTCTTTTTTCAAGATTAATTTTATTGTCGCGCCTCAATCTCTTCTCCTTGGGTTTCTTTATGACTAGGACCAATTTCACTACCTCTAGCTTTCATTTAGCTGTTCAGCAAGATTTGGGGGCTGATTCCCGCGTTCGGCTTGGTGGCACGTTAAACGGCCCCGAGATGATCGCCGGTCTGAGCGTTGATTGATTGTTTCTTTTTTTCTGAGCGGGAAAAGTGGTGGTCAGCGAAGTTCTGCTGCTTTATGTCTGACACGCATCGATCAACGATTGGCTGAGGATCCGTCACGGAACGCATGGCGAAGTATTGCCAAGCGGGAAAATGCTGCGTTCACCAATAAACACATGGCTAGTATCGAAACTTATGCAGGCGACAGATGGCCTTCCTCGAGTAGGATCAAACCAGCCCAGATGCTAATCTCTTCTGCGGCCAACTCGGCCTGTTTACAAATAACCCGGTGGACGCGCTGCAAATGGCCCTTGATCTGGCTAGGTAACACTCCGTGTCTGCACTCCCTGCAAATACCTAATAGAGGTATTTTATTATGTTTATTTGTATTTTCCTTTTTTAAATTTTTGGATTTAATTGTCCTGTACATAACAGTCGCCGTTGCGGTAATTGGCTCTGGTCAGTAGTATATCTCTAGTAAATTAACGCGTTACCGGTGACCACACCTGTACAAATTATATTAATTACAAAAAAACACTAGCTACTAGCCACTATATATTCAGACGTGGCTGCTTCGCAGTTCTCTCTCGATAATAGTTGTTTCCATTAAGTATCTCAGACAATGCCCTTTTTTGTGAAGACAAGTACGTGCGGAACCCTAGAAAATCGTGCCATTCACGACTAACCCGTCTATACTGAGCTCTTCGCGCTTTAACAGCACCTGGAGCTTCTTCTAAACCGCGGGCGTAGATAATTCCTGCGATCCACGAGGTATGAGTTGTCTGGTGGCTTGCAGTCTTTTCGTCGACTTCATAGTCACGTTTGAAACCGCCACACTTTAGATGAGCACGAGATATCGCAATCGCCATATGTCTATACGATGTGATATTCAAGTACGTCTTAAGGTGCTGCTCGGCCTTACTTTTCAGAATCTAAGTCAACTGTGTACTTTCCTAAGTCCCATTCCCTTTAGGCCATAGATACGGAGATGCAGGGTCTTTGTTTTGCCATACCAGCAGTTCAAGCTTCCCCCAGAATGGTAAAATAAACCATAAGTAGTAGACAACAAGCTCGCTCACCTCCTTGGGCAAGTATCTATGGATGATTTTCGTTGAGCCAACGATGTTGTATCCTTTGTGATACGTTGTAACTGTGCTGACTAGACCGTCCTCGATAAAGATGCTGCGGTGATGCCCATTCACCATGTTACAATGGCGTAAACTTAGAATTTCCGTCCCACGGGCTGGCTGTCCCCCAGTGACATGGATAAGGAGAAGAAGCCGCTGTACAAAGCTATGGATTTTCGCGATGTATTGTTTTGCAGCCTGGCCGTTCTATATCACCTTGGAATCTTTCTTGCGCACCGATCTAGTTGCGTTTCAACGCTCTTCCGTGTAGCTGTCCGGTCCTGCTCACCCGAAGGATCCTGGCTTGGCCAGTAAAGGCCGGTCGAAAGCTCGGCGCTTCTGTATGAAGCTGTTGATGCGTGCCTGATCGAACACGTTGACCTTGTCATTCTGAATCGATTTGTGGGCCTCTTCTACGATGCGGTCTATGCTGTTGGAGAACTCGATAAGGATTGGCTCGGATGCTGCGTCGGCGGGGCTTGCTAAAGGAGCGACCTCTCCGAACGAGTATCCCTTAAGATACTTCGGCCAGCGAGTCATTTCTAGCCATTGGGAGACCTCCGTCTGCCCGGCGTTGTCGAGTATAATGTCTGCTCGCTTCCTCGTCTCCTGATCGCCTTCTTCAAGTGCTTCATCAATCTGCATTCGGATATAATCGGCCTCAGGCAGCGAGCGCGCCATGCCCTTGCAACGAGTACGCCACCGAGGAACTCAAACATCGACTCTGGGATTCCGACGACGCACTCCTCATAAACGAAAATAATAGACGGCTTCTTATTCAGTATCACGTATAAATCCAGGCTGATGTTGCTCATTCTGTTCCAAGTTTGAGAAGCTCGAATAGGAACTTGATCATAGCCGTTTGCATCGTAATTCTCTTCACAGCAGGATCGAAGGTTGCAGTTACCAGCTTTATGATGCATGCCAAACGGTTGATGCTATTGATTACAGGCACCTTTGTTTCTGCCGATGGTATACATCGTTCGTGAAGTTCGCTAATAAATGTTCCTATTCCCCTTAGGTTAGCGTGACACTCTTCTAAGCTTCATTTGTCTAGCGTTCGCCTAGAACTATTACTTACTATCCTCCTTGCTCTCAGCTTAAGTCTCCCCAAAACTTCCTTCAGCTGAAAAAGCAAATCTCATCAGAAAGACTTGCCATGCTTCCAGCATTTCCATTCCAAAACCCTGAATATGTAAAGGAGGAGCGCTTTCTACGCTCGTCAGTTCTCCCAACCCCCACCCTTCCATTTAAGCTCACACCTCTTGTTCCAGACTCTATGAACAGCTAGACCATCATCGCCTGGCCCTGATCGAAGCCCGCGAGAACATATCCCAACTACCTAAAATAACAAAAGCGATCCAGAGCCTACGCAGTAATTCCCACCGCAAACCTCTATCAGAATCCGCGCAGAAGCGCCTCTCCTCCCTCGAAGACATTCAGGCCAATAGCACCACCAAGCTGCAACAGGCAAGCAAAAACTGGCTCTCAACCACCTCTCAAATCACCCAACACATCGACAACTACGTGAAACCCTCGAGCCTAGCTCTCTGCGCGGAAATAACAGCCCGCCTGCCCCGCGAAATCCGCGACCAAATCTACGAGACGCTGCTGCTAAGCGTGTTCAAAGCCCGAAGAAAAACATGGTATGTTGGCAGGCCTTGCAACGAGTACGCCACCGAGGAACTCAAACATCGACTCTGGGATTCTGACGACGCACTCCCCATCTACCGCGTCAGTTGTCCATTCTTCTCTTCCACCCCGCCATCGCATCTCTGGGAGGAATCCTTCGTCGGTCTCCTTGTACGTGCAGAAATGGTGGAAGCGTTCTACCGAACAGTTAGGATTTACATTGCCTTTGGGTGGAGTTGTCGAAACCGTCCGAAAATTGAAGAAGTACTCAAAGAAGACGTGTGGGATACGGGTATCATACCTGCCGATCACGCGTCCAGGATTGTCTTCATCCAAGACAATAGAGAGCAATTTGTGTGCGCATCGGGGTACTGCGAAAAAGCTGGCGAAATTTCATTTAATCCACCTGTTTGGCATGGCGATGGTGACGATACTCCACAGCGAGTTTGGGAATGTAAGAATAACCTGATGGACGTAGCTCACAGGACACGCAGTGCTGGTTACCGGGTACGTGTAGTGTTCAATGGCGATGAATGGGATTTGCAAGAGGATGGTGATGATCAGGTTGAATGAGACATCTTGAATTATTCATTATCCAACTGTTTCTTACTCACAACTTTCCAAACCCCTTTGCACTTGATTCTACTATTGTTATGTTGTCAGTGGTAGATAGTTTATAGCACCATAGTACTAAGGGCTATCTCTACCCATACCGAAAAGAAGAATATATATCAAACACATAAAAACGGAAAACAAAAAGGATTGTTATGTTGTCGCAGAGCAGGGTGAACTTTGTAGCTAACTCAACGAAATTTCTACCCCGCTTCCTCAGCCCCAACCTTTACGATAATCGCACCCGCACCCTATTGCATCGTATTGTCTAACCACTTATGTACGTAGGTAGACGGCAGCCTGCGACCATGATTAGGCTGCCATAGCCTGCTCAGGACGCGGATACGAAGGGGTCACGAGTCTGAGACTGAGCTGAGCCACCCTCGCGATAAGGGCAATATGGGGGTATCGCATGCGGACAGGCTGACCTTCAATTCTTTAAATTTGGGGTTCACTGCGCTGCGCGAGAGACATTTATTATGTAGCGCTTCTTTTTGTAGTTTTATCCCCCAACGGTGTCACTCAATACTAGCACGATGGCTTTGGACCTTCGCAATGTAACCGATGGTCTATCTGAACATGACTGGAACGCGCGCTGCATCGCCCAACTGCCAATCTCGGCAGGCGCCAATTTCTCGCATGGTATGGTTCATTTTGTTGACGCGGAGGGAAGGCAAATGAGTAGTTTCACGAAAGATACGTGGGGTATAACCATTGGTGACTGTTACCAGTATTGCAATCTGGAGAGTGTGCCATATGTGAGTTTCTTCCTATCCACTTATATTTCGGCACAGGAATACTATGACTACGCTAACCGGCGATGTTCTGGCAATAGTATTTCAATTTCCGCGCATTCTCTGCCGCCTTCACAAACTTTCTGCTCCCGTGGTTAGCCCTCACCGCGCAGCTCCCCTACGAAACGAGCACACCATGGGATAATCTCCTATCGCTATGTCTTGCAGTCGGGTCCCCGGCACTGGCCACCTACTCGCTCACTATCACAATCCTCAACCGCTATAGCCTCCGCACACGCTGGCATTCCCTGCATCAAACGGCGCTGTCCCGTGCCGTGCACGACAAATATTCGGTCTTCACCACTCGCATTAAAGCTATCCAATACCTCCTACAAGAAGCGCAACAAGTTCCGCTTCGCGCATCCCAAGAGCGCGGCTGGCTCAGCAGTCTTGTGGTTGGTCCCAAGAACCAGGCGTGGTGGCGCAATGTGCAACGACGGTTGGCACGCACGAAGCGCGGCGTTACATTTTCGCTAGTTGCGCAAATCACCGCAGCGGCCGTGGCGTGGTTGTTCACGGTGACCAATGGGTTTATCGAAGGGAGAGGCGATCGGCTGGTTGCGAATCAACTTGGGAGCGGGACGTTATGGTTGTGGCTGATTCCCGTTATCATGGGGTGGATCACGGTTGGAACGCAAGTGGGGAGCGACTCGATTGACGAGGCGTTGAGAACGGACGTCGCGTATCGTGCAAAGGAACCGCCGATAGGGAGTGAGACATCCGCGACGGAGAAAGGAGAGCAGAGAGCGATCGTAGTAAGGTCCGGACTGGCAGTACAGCTGCATCGCAGGCAGGCGAATTTTGCTGCCTTTGAAGCCCCGCCAATGACAAATCTCGAGCTCCCTGGCTGGTTCGGCGTAGACATAATGGGTGACGAGAAGAAGGAAGGTCCAATCTTCAACTATGCGAGGGTCTTTACTTGGTGGCAGTTGGCGCAAACCATCGAAATGGCCCTGAGAATGACCCTGAACAATATTGCGACGGGCCAGACATGTAAACCTGCAGCAGAAAAGACCATCGTTAATTGGAATCACGAGGGAAGAGCTGAAGAGAACTTAGCCGGAGACTCATTCACCACTGCGCAGTACTGCGGTCTAGATCTTACACAGGGCCAAATTTTGGCGTACCCAGAGTGGAAAGAGATCACTGCGCACGTGTGGAAGCGGATTGTCATCGCAAGCTTCGTTGCCATTTTCGTACAGTGGGGGACTACGGGTCCCAGCGTCCTGATTGCTTTCTACACTCCCACCAAAGGTGTTGGATGTCGAACGGCAGGATACCTGCTGTATGGTGGTCTGGCAACACTCGTTTGGCTTCTACTCCAGGCATCGATGATGTTCTCCCATGCAGTAATGCTCCGGTATCAACGCGAGCATCGTCAAGCCCCCTCAATGGACTTCCGTCGTCCCTCAGTTACCTCGCCCACGCTACCAATCTCAGATCCTCAAGGTTACCAACGAACGATTTCCCATGCCGTACTTTGCAGTCTAGCAGTCATGACAAGGCTCCTTGGAAAGACCATTGCCGTCGGCAATACCATGTGGCTGCTTCTTACAGCTCTGTTGCAGTACACAGGTGTATATGATCGGTGTTACTGTCGGGGGAACCAGACAGGATTGGGTTTGGAAAGAGGTTGGCTGGTACTGTTTAAAACGGAGGACGACCTTGGAAATTATGCGACCTCCCCATGGGCTGGTGGTATAGCTATGAGTATTTTAGTCTGTTTCGTTAGTTATCTCTTTTTCTGGCTAGGCAGTCGTCGCTCTCCGAAAGAGTTGGAGTTGTAATTAAGAAACCAATACTTGAGTAGCCGATATGAACCCAAGATTTCAGGTGTTACCAACTCTGAATGTTACGGCTGGTGCAATTTATAGTATAGACTGGACGTCCAACTCTCGAGACAGATGACGCATGGCACACACTTGTGGCAAACAGCAATGGCAACCACCAAACCTCAGTTGAACTGCCTGGAGCCGGCGGAACTAGTGTCTGGTTAGGCTTATATCACAAGCTACACTGCCTTGTGGCTGCTCCGTTGTGAGTGGCATTCAGGATTGCTTCTGACCTTGTTTTGCAGAAAATGCTCCGACAGGTCATTCCCAACTAGTTACATCATCCCAATCAAACGGCCAGCCGAAAAGATCAGGGAGTGTACACAAGTGAATGTTCGACGGTTTGAAAGGACATGCGTTGACTGGGAGGCATTCATAAGATCTCATGACCAGAGTTGTGAGTTTTGAAAAAGATGTTAGGATAGAGGACTTTTACTGTTTAAAACAAGATATTCGCAAGGGAGATACTTATACACGTGTACAGATGGAACTTAAGCATCGCAAAATTATTTCCTTGGTGAGGAATACTCCACGCTATGATGTTATCTTACACGACGCACTAGTGACGCCTTTCAAACCCTTTGATTCCCCTACAACATCGGGTCCACCTTGTAGATAGTTAGATCAGCATGGCACATTGGAATTGTTTTAGGAAGTTAAGACAATGTCGCGTATACCAAGTGCTATACAGTCTTTGACTCCCGAGAACGTCCCGTTCTTCCCCTCGTTGTGAGCGGTCAGCAATGTTTAGTACGACTGTCGATATTGTCCTGTTGATAAATCGCGTCATGTGCATTGGACTATGCACGATGTAGCATCAAATGATAGCCCTCTTTCTGTGGACGATCCGACTCTAATTGTATCTCCCAGTCACGTTCGGCATTACTTTGATCTTCCACGTCAGACTCTGATGTACTATTCCGATCGCACAATCGAGGAAAAGGATGAGTCCGGCTGGGTCGAGGGCTTCGGGACCATGCACCAATGTAACGGTTACGCCGAATTTGCGCAGAAGGTCAAGAACTTGCAGCAAGGTGATTAAGGCGCAGGAAAGGCCTACTGCAGGACTCTTGATGCCTGTACTTGCTTGGATACGCTCCTACAATATTAATGTTTTCTCGTAAATACCACCATCGGTCGAAGTCCGAGCAATGGAGGTGAATTGAATTGATTGACCGTGCAGCGGGCTTTACGAACAATTATTTAGCACATCACGGCGTGTGATTCAAATTCAGCAGGCAGATATTTAGTTACTGTTTACCGCAATTATGAATCATATGGAACTATGAGTTGGGCGTAACGCGAGTAGCAATTGATTAGTTCTTGGCTTGTGCTCGCGCTGTGATATTTCAAGAGAATTTAGATATCACCAACATCACACTACTATTAACTACGACTATGTCCATCTAAAGTTTTCGCAACATGGCTTCTACATCCTCCCGCAAGCCTTGCCTCCACGCATCATCGCCCCTCTGAGGTCGCCAGCCCAAACTCTTTCCAACCTTCGCCACTGTCTTCGAATTGCTGCACAATGCGAACTCAACCAACCTCTCATCAGCACCTGGCAGAATCGGCTCCAGAAGCTTCGTAGCCTCGCCCAAGCTTAAAGTCTCCATCTTATCATCTTCAATCTTCCCCTTCTCATGCAAGAAACTCACGACCGCCTGCATGACCTCCAACCACGTATGCCTCCCGTTCCCGCTAAATATGATACCTTTTTTACCTCGCGGTAGCTTGCTCCCTCCATCGCGGAGGATCTCAACTGTGGCAAGCTCATATAGCTCTGCGAGATCGAGTACATGTACGTGATCCCATACTCCCTTCCCATCACCCACCACTATTCCCCTCCCATGAGCCAGAACCGCCTGAACACACGCCGGAATTTGGATACTTGCCCTATTAAAAAGCCCACTTCCAGTACCGTAAATAGTCGGGCTCATGATAACAAGCGTATCAACACCGAGTTCAAGCCCCTTATCAATGACACCAAGTTCAGCAGTCCGCTGTGCATATGGTTCCTCAGCTTCTAATTTTTTCTCATAATCATACACATCGCCATCCTCATCGATAAACTCGCGGTGCACCGGTGTCCCCGTGATGGGCCGATCAGACAAGTTTGATGTTCCGGACGTGTGGATCATCCAGACAGTGCGATTGGTCGATTGCTTGCGTCGGGCTAGGCCTTGCACCAGGGCTTCCGCCGAGGCAGCATGGTATCCATTTGTGGTGTTGATGACGATGTCGTGCTGAGCTGCAATTTCCACGGTGGTGCTAAGGTCGTCGAGTCCTTGGTAGATTACGGGATTCACCCGATCGCCATATTTCTCGCTGAGTTTTGCTGCGCGGTCATTTCCGCGAAGTAAACATGTGATCTGGGCGTTTTGAAGTTGGGTGGAGGATGAATTGATGAGCTGATTGAGGATAGTGCCGCCGATGAAACCGGTTGCGCCTGTCAGGAGAATTTTAGGAGATTCGGACATTGTGGCGGAGCGTTCGTGTATGCCTCAATTGGATATGAATACGTGTTCTGGGTCTGACGCACAACTTATATGGAGCCTTTAAATCGTCGGTGGATACTTGGACTTTTGTAGCGCCGCATGCTCATTCTAGGGTAATTATTAATTGTGATTTTTCGCAATACTTGACTAATGTTCTCGCAACCTGAATACTTCGTTTAATAGGCTGAGGATCTTTAATACGTAAGTATAACGGACCTCTAATGCTCAACTGAAGGGATGATTGGTACATCAACTACCACTAAGTGCTAGCGCCGTAGAAAGTCATGGAACCTCCGCGGATGCATATAGGAAGTAACGGTTCGGATATATCTTTATTTCCATCTCATCTCCGATCTAATTGCGTAGCACATGCGTCTATTAACCAATCAAACTACCAGATCAAAAAGTTGTGAGTAATCTTAGTAGGACGTGGAGTTAAGTACGAGCGTGACTGAACGTGAGAGTTCCGCGAATCCATTATAAGCAGACTCCTACTTCCGTGATTTGCATTTATTCCATCAAGTATTTCCAGATTTCTTAGCGTTTGTAGTCATATGTTTGAGGGGAATGTTAATCTGTGAGGATAAACCTAAACGCAAAGTACTTACGTGGGGAGGATCTGCGATCTTTTCTGCCACTTATTTGCAGACGTTTTTTTCTAATGCCTATACCACGCCATCGTCTCAAAGAGACTGTCGTAGGAGCATTAGCCTGTGTGGTAGAACGGACTGTTTGACGTTCTCGGTGGGGAATGGCTGGAACACATGCGGTAGACCGTGGACTTGGGAAGAGGGTCGTTTTATCTAAGTGTCTGCTATCAAAAGCGTTTTCCCATTGTAATCAAATGGGTCCAACTTCTTACGCTGACATTGGTGGTGGTGGCTTTCTTGTTCTCGTCTGGTGACAATGATAGATGACTGGCAGATGCGAATGTCGGCAGACTTGATCAGGCACACGCACGACTAACAGTTGAAGACGGACTTGCACACGCAGGTCTGGTAGCTGAGGACGATGGACTTGGAGAATGCATTTCCCATCCGGCAGATCTCTCACTGATTTAGCAGGATCGCGTGCGATCGCCATTTCAGGAGACCAAGGAATATTTTAATTACCGGGTGGTCCTGCGTTTTCCCCCCTCGTTTTTAATCATTCTGATTGGACTACAGCTCCATTCTTGCTCACTGAGCCTGAGGAATCTTGGGGCACATCTTTTAAGAAGACCTCAGATCTAGCTTTCTTTGGCAGTCATTGTGTGAGGGCACATGGTAGCAGTAGGGTGGTAAGATGATGAGTAGTTTATGCTATACCTTTTTATGAAGTTATATTAAAATTACATATGATTTTAAGTTTATAGAATTTATAAAAACAACTCTAAATCTTATAGCCCCCTATCCTTTAGCGTGCATAGCACACATTTAAATCCTATAGACCCTATAGGATTTACCTATAATAGATAGAGTTATAGAATATTAGGTTTAGCTAAGGTGTGAGCGTATTAATTTTTACATATTATAGGACCTATATTACAAATTCCAATAATTAATTACACGCTTAACTTTGCATTCTTAACTAAGATCTAACGCTTCTTTAGCCTGCTCACTTGAGCGAGACGTTCTCTTCTCATTTTTACAAGCCTCCTCTGCTGCTCTATATTCGTTCTAATTGCCTTCCAGGATCCAGCAATTGAATTTTGTGCAAAATACCCCTTGTGAATGCCTATAGACGATACTATAATCTTTAGCCTCACGCTCGTTACGTGTTTTTTGAGTGAAAGCAAAAGATCCGCCGTCGCGCATGTGTTGTCCTCAGCAGCGAAGCGGAGGAGGTCCGGGTCGATGACGATGTACACCTCTCCCAGCCCCGCGAGCGAGCGGTTCAATAGTGATAACCAATCTTCTGGGCTCGAAGCTGCACGAAGGCAAGATAACGTAATAGGAAAATTCGTCTGAGCTAGCGCGTTGCTATTAACCTCTAGGGCGTGCAACACGAGAATTCGTAAGATATCTTCAATGCAGGGTGGCCTATCGACAAAGTTTGCGAAACGTAAAGCCCAGATGACATATCGGTTAGCCAGCTGTACCTGGCGTAAGAGATTCAGCAGCAGTATCTTAGCGTATATTTGGTCTCGGGTGTCCATGATGATGAATGAAATACATGAATCGTCTGAACACTGGCGAAGGGTCTCGATTGCTGAGGACGCTAGTCGCGGAGACTTAGGTTGTCTTTTGGCGAATGTCACGCAGTACTGTAAACTTCGACCGGAGGAGGGAATATCCTTCATGAAAGGCGCTGATACAATCTGATTCAATTGTACGAGTCGAATCATGGTACTTTGAGATCCGATGTCCAATTGTAGCTGGGACTGAAGTGATTGTGTACCTGCGAGATATCAGCTTGCACCATGTGTAGTTGCGGCCATTGATCTTACAGGAAGCAACTTGAAGTATTCGATTGGCTTCTAGCGATACTAATTCCCTAAGTTGTTTAATCTCTAGTCGCGCGAGATTCAGTTCCTGATTGGTTGCTTGAACCTTTTCATGGACGGCCCGGAGTTCTGCCTGAGCGGCAGTGTTTGCAATTTCGTCCACATTCTTAGATAGATCGTCAACTTCCTCCAAAAGTTCTTGAGAGACGAGCGCAAAAGGCTTCACAATGCTCATTATAGCTCTTCTAATTGTTCCTTCCTGGTACCAGTCCATTGCATGCACCATGAACTGTAGAAGCTTTGAATAGAGTCTCACAACCGCTTGCTGCATCTGGGGAGAAGGGAAGAGAACAAGCTTCAATTCTTGTCTGGGAAGACAGTCCGCAAAACGAGATAGTGCTTTTGCGAATTCATGGACAGATTCTTCATGATTTTGAATTCCCTATTGATAGAAGTAAGCGTGATATATAGGATTTACAAAAATTCTTACCACAAAGATCACTTTCATAGCCCCCCAAACCAAAGCAGCATACTCAGGATGATGTTGTACCAAAACATCGAGAATTCTGCCGTAGTAATGAACCCGGGAAGAAAACTGTGTAATCCACTTTCGTGCTTTCGAAGTTCGTTTAGCTGCGTATTTGTCTCGCACAGTGCCAATGGCTTGAATGACGTCGTGCACAGATGTTTGACGAGAAATCCAGGCCTTTCTCTCTTCGCTGATATAATCCAGGTCCTTGAACTGTTGCACGCCTTCTATGAAAGCTTGTTGCAAAGCCGAATTGGAGCTATTTCAATCAGCGCTTGCAGGTTCGGCGGCATAAACAAACGAGCCTTGTCACCGAGTCGTCACTATACCACCCTCGCGCACGTTGGAGCGTTTCTTGGGCCATAAAACCGCGTATTGTAAGATCATCAGATGGAATCAGTCGCATAATCCCGATGCTTCAAGGTAAGAAGTACTGACGGATTGCCGAGTGCACATGAGATGTAGACTAGGCCGTCGCAGCTTACCAGGGCGGGGCAGTGTGGCAGTGTAGCTGCTTATCAAATTCCCGCATGGATGATAAGATGACACATCAACAGAAGCTTACAGTCAGGCTGACAGCAATCTGAGGAGGCCTTTCCTCTTACAAATCGCTCAACATCAATTATGGCCCAACCCCCTTCACGTAACAAGGCGCCATCGTCAATATCCCGCGATAAGCCGGATAGCTTGTCCACCTTTCTGGACACCAACGCGCGATTAGGAAGCATTCTAGGCAAGCGAAAGCCAGAGGTAGCGTCGCAGTCGAGATCGAAAAGGCAGACTACATTGACAGAACCCGGTGTCCTCAGTTCGAATCCTTCTCCTCTTCCACTGGGCCATAATGACTTCCAGGCACATTCACCTCATTTCAGCGTTCCAACCATGGAAGGCAATGAATCCGAATCAGAGTCTATGGAAGAGGGAGCAGGTATGTTAGCGTAGCCTTGCTAACAGCCGCGAAGCAAACCTTTCTACATCACTAACGAATTTCATGTCTCAGAAGACCCTCCCTCCCCCCCGCGTACATCTTCTCGGGGCCTCCACCGGGAAAGCCGAATCGGTGCCCCCACAGCACAAGAGAGTCTCTTCGAAACTCGCCTCGTTCCTCGGCGTAGATCATTTCCAACGCTGGACTACTCGCGAGCTCCTCCTAGGGACGCTATCCAGACGTACCAAACGAAGGATGAAATACAAGACCGAAAGAGGAAAACTTCTTCGTTTCCAACGGTTTATCGCATCAGTTGTGTCAGCAAGGATGCCAGGAGCAAGGATGCCAGGCACTGCCATAAAACACTATTCTCCGAGGATGACCCCGCGACCGCTACCTTGATAGAGGATCGACAATCAGGACACATATCAGGGATAAAGCCAATTTACCAGCTGCAAACATGGGTGCTCCAGTTTCAACAACCTTCGTTTGTTATAATAAAAAATCGAACCTGCCATGGACAAGGCTTATCTACAACGTTTCGTAAACGAGAAGAGTCAATACTATTTCTCGACGAGGATCTGCACCATGCAATCAAAAAAGTGGCCACTTGCCCCTTGGACACACTTTACGGCGATGATCACGCCTATCTGGAGATGCCAGCGCCTTACCGATTCCTCTATTGTCATATGGAAATCCTTCAAACGTATTCATTGACTGCCAATCCGGTCTTACGCTCAGCAATTGAATCGGTAACTGAATTCATTTGCATGAATTATGGAAACGAATATGCAGAAGCAGAGGCATTACTTTCCCGAAGGAAATTAACGATTCGCCATCTGGATAAAATCATTCAGCCAAATCAGCTGCTTTGTACCAACTACAACAAGATTGTAGCCATTAATGTGGTTACGACTTGGCCATGGATTGAAGGTACTAGTCTATGCTGGGTCGGTTGGCATTGGGAATTCGAAACATACAGGTATATAAGAAAGGAGGATCGCGGGTCGTGTAGTGCCCCCGTGGAAGATGAAAATGAAGAATTCTCTCTTGAGAGTTTACATATCATCCCAATGTCTCTGCTCAGCCAAGATGCAAAAGAAAGAGCTATCGAGCTCGGAAGGAAATCCTGGAGTTTTCGCCTAAAGAGTTTTGTCTACTGTGCCGGGACTGATTACGTTACGAAGGGGAGATACATGATTGACCAAAAGATGTACCACCAACTTCACTCAAGAAACCGTTGGAAACAGCTGGGGCTTCGAAACAAGCAAAGGGATCCTTGGAAACTATCCTTGTCCTTGAATACTGAACCTACAGAGGATGAATTCCTGATCATGCCTGTTACCGTGAGCGCCTACAATTTCCTCGAAAAAGAGTGGGTTGATCTGCCTGTATCAGCCATCAGTTCAATAAAGTGGAACAAGCAACCATTCGAGGACCTTGTTCTCCCAGAACAAACTAAGCGTCTTGTGAGGGCTCTGGTGGAGGTGCGAGCATCATCGATCAAAGAGAAACAAAAACAGAAAGACCGCCCGAGAGGCTTCGATATAATACCTGGGAAGGGAAATGGGCTGATCATGTTGTATCACGGTTCACCAGGCACAGGAAAAACGCTCACCGCTGAATCAGTCGCTGAGATAGCTGAGATGCCACTATATCCTATCACCTGCGGAGACATTGGTACTGATCCTGAAAGAGTAGAGCAGTACCTCCGAACGGTATTTGAACTAGGACAAGAATGGAATTGCGTGCTCCTTCTAGATGAGGCGGATGTCTTCCTTGAAGAACGATCGTTGACTGATCTCCAAAGGAACAGCCTTGTGTCAGTGTTTCTACGCATGCTGGAGTACTATGAGGGGATCCTGATACTTACATCTAATCGCGTGGGGACCTTCGATGAGGCGTTTCGATCACGGATACATATCGCGTTACACTACGAGGATTTGAAGCCACGCTCGCGAAAGATGATTTGGACTAATTTCCTCAAACGCTTGGAAGAAACCGACGAAGGTGAGAGAGTGGATGAGATAATAGGGAAAATAGATGAACTGGCAAATCACAAGCTCAACGGACGTGAGATTCGGAATGCTTTAGCAACTGCAAGGCAGTTAGCAATGCATGAAGGTAAGAAGATGCAATGGGAGCATCTACAGATCGCCATAAGCACAGCGAATAAATTTGGGAAGTATTTAACTGAGATTCATGGACATAGTGATGGGGATTGGGCAAGAGAAAAGAAAGAAAGATGGTGAGGTCTATTGTGTAGAAAATAGCAATTGTCTATTTATTGTTTATAAGTAGGATACGTAGGGAACTATTTATAGTTTATAAGGATAATATAATATAGATTCTATAAAGAGGGTAGACACTTTTAGATAGTATAAGTACTACCTATTTCAAACCACCAAGATACGAGAGACTAACCTGATTAAGCGCCGACGTACTCCGACGTTAGCTTAATCGGAAGTACCGCATCGACTTTGAATTTCAACAACTATCAACTCAAAAACAGACAATGAATTCGTCCAACTGTCTGATGAGGGTAGTGGCGCTGTATGCACTTCGGCTTCTATGCGATGGTCCAGACCCACGTAATAGTGGTTAGAGAGGATTGGGGGTTCAGAAATGTTGGTGTTTGGATAACAAACTTGGGAGACTGTCACGCCTCGACTGTATAGAGGTTGAATATTATAAAGAAACAATTCTAAAATATATTTGATTATCCAGAAAGGTCGAGAAGGCCCCCAAGTCTGGAAAGAAGACTCGTTTTCCCTCTAGCACGCTTTTAAAGGCAAAACGCTACGAGGCAGCTAAAGTCGCGATCAGTAACCGCTTCCTGATCTCCGAGCTTTTGGTACACATCATTGCAGTTGGAACAGCGGCCACGCTTGTGGTTCTAAACTTGACAACTACAGCATAGATCAGCTTCAAGATAAAGGAAATTAACGAACTGAACCACGAGATAAGACTGGCAAATTCTCGCGAAAGGTCATAAGCTATGCATGCTCTAATCACTATCTTTTATTTATTCAATTATATGAGGACATTGCTCGTCGGTGATGGGGTTCCGTTTGGTTTGCTTAATGCGACGTATCAAGTAGCAGTTCTATAATGCTATATACAAAAGACGAGCATGGATGGCTAGACTGTTCGCCTAGGAAGTAGTAGCCAGATGATACTCTATAAGACACATTTGTCATCTCACCAATATGTAAAGGAGCCTCAGTCGATGGGATTACATGGGATAATCTTGTCTTCGGCGATTAGAGCAGTGGCATTTGAAGCGAGATGTACACAGACGCCATTTGTGGTGAAGGGAGGTCCGTTTTGGAGCTTGGAAAAAAGACTCATGACAGGAATTGGGGTCCTTCAAAGTACCACAACACTCTCTTCGCGTGGGTTGCTGAGTCTAGTGTCTCAACTCCGAAGATGTAGTGTTAGGCGTCGGAGGCGGGGCACATGCCTTTCACTAGCAATCAAGTTCAGATTTCCCGCCAAAACGGTCCTCGTGCTAGGGCAGAATAGGGACCTATCAACTTGACCCAGATCGATCGATATCTTGGCATCGCCGACGACGTTTTGAGTAGGTTCGATGATGTCCAACCTGGAGGGAGATACGCTAGATGAGGTCGCGGTGACTGCATATGCGTGAGGATCCGAATTCAATTCCATGTCACTTCGCAGCTTTGGGTTGGTCTGTTTGGGTTATTGCCCGTAAATAGTTGATTGTGCGGAGGTACTTATCTAGCCGAGTAGCTACGACTGATTAACCGCATTGTGTCAGCGTTGTGGGGCATAGTTGTGGTGCGGCACAGCAAACCCTGCGTTGGCATAAAACAATCCAATTGCACTCCGTCGCGAAGCACAGCTCCATCCGACCTCTGCTTCACTGCCTCTAATATAATCTACAAAGACAGCGCGATGACTGAACAATATCTGTGGATTTTGTACTGCTTGGGAGCGTACGCAATCTATGTGGGTCTCGGTCGACAGTTCTGGTAACCACGGCTGTTCTAATTTTAAATCAGTATCTGTTGAGCGCGCTGCGCTGTATCTTTTTCCATCCTCTCTCGAAGTACCCTGGTCCCGTATTCGCTCGATTTTCTGGGTGGCCTTCATTCTGGCATGCGTTGAAGGGTGATCGTCACATATGGTTCTGGCAATTGCGTGAACTATACGGTGAGCAGTGCCAGCGCTGAGAACGAGCGACCACATTGATAACAAAGCAGGACCCGTCGCTCGTTATCGCTACGACAGCGTAGTTCTCACAACACCAGAGGCATTGCACTTGATTTACGGTTCCTCGTCGAATGTTCAGAAGGCCCATCAGTACGGCGTCTGGCCGAAGAAGGCAGAGTCTCCTCAGACTTTTTCCTGTGTGGACAAGCGATTGCATGCCCGCATGCGAAGAATATTAAATGCTGCCATCTCGGATAAAGCAGTTCGATCGGCGTCGGAATTCGTCATAGCGCATGTAGACCGCTGGCTGGAGCTGTCGAGCGACAGAGAGGGTGAATGGGGCAAACCTAGGAACATGGCCACTTGGGCAGATAGTCTGCAATTCGACATTATGGCCGAATTGTGCTTCGGGAAGTCGTTTGGAGCCAAGGAGCCAGGTCCAAATGAATTCCGGAGTATCCCAAAGAGTATTTCTGACTTTGTGTGGTTGACGTATCGGGTCAGTGAAGCTGGTTCTTTGCTTTGTGATGCTGAAAACAGCATTGGCTGACAATTTCCAGATCATGAACTCTCCATTCGCATCTACATGGGTCTGGCTCAAACCAAGGGGCCTGGATGCCATGTTTGGCAGATTAATGCCCAAGAAGATCAAGGAATACGTCGCGTTTGTTAATGGACACGTCTCCGAACGGCTAGAGCAAGAAGAGTCCGCGGAAAGCAAAAGCGATGAAAGCCGTCGCAAAGATTTTCTCCACTACCTCTTTCAAGCAGTCGACCCCAAATCAGGACGCCGATACTCTCGGCCAGATCTCTTCGCCGAAGCTGACATGCTGGCTGTAGGGGCGGCCGATACCACTGCAGCTACTATAGCAGCTTCTTTCTTCTACATAGCTAGGAACCCTCTTGTCTATCGGAGGCTCAGCGAAGAGATTCGAACTGTATTCCAATCAGCGGAAGATATCAAAATGGGTCCTCAACTCAACAGCTGCAAATACTTGCGCGCAACTATCAACGAGACGTTGCGAATGAGTCCTCCCGGTGCCAATGAATTCCCTCGCGAAGTGCTGGAAGGAGGTCTTCAGATAGGGGAACATTACCTTCCAGCTGGTGTAAACGTTGGATGTGGATTCTGGGCACTGTTTCACGACGAAAACATTTTCGGGGACCCTTTTGTGTTCCGTCCTGACAGGTGGCTCGTAGGAGACGGTACTTCGGAAGAAGATGTTGCGATTGCTGAGAAAGCCTTTGCCCCATTTTCCTTGGGCGTTCGAGGTTGTCCTGGGAAGGGTCTTGCTATGATGGAACTGAGCATTCTTCTTGCCAAAACGTTCTATGGGTATGAGTTCCGTCTGGAGCCTGGCGATAAGACAGGAGAAGGATATCCAGGAATGGGGTGGGGTAGGAATAACAGAGGACAATACCAGACCCGCGATGCATTTGGGCCTTTAAGGAATGGACCGTATATACAATTCGTAAGGAGAGCCTAAGAAGGCATTTCTTCTTACATCACTCGTCCTTTTTGCAATACATGTAATGATGACATGATGGGGCGTATCTTCGTATCCGGCTAGACTTGTCCTGGCTGTGGGTAGTATTAGGTAGGCCTTGAGTCTAAATTTTGTTGAAGTTACGTTATGGAGAACGTTGACCATCAGTTTTATGGTTCAGGGCACTGTATACTTTACATACCTTTATTAAATAACATTACAATATTGGCGCAGGCAATTGAGCTACATCAAAATAGGTGGAACAATATATTCTAAACCTACAACATTACCCATTACCAATTCGGACAAGAGGTCATTAATAAGGAAGAGAGCACAGTGGGTAGTAATGACTATACTTCTAGGACTGCTCTTTATTCAGAAACGAAAGGCAGGTAACAACAGTGAAACCAATAAAATCTGTGCCGATGCTATTCAAGGTCCAGTCATAGGACCAGTCTTGACAAATCCTTGTCGTCTTAGGAATGGTCATATTCTATAGCCCCCATCAGCAAGCACTATTACAAGGGGATACCACGAACGGACGGGCTATGAGGGACTATACAACCTCCGATGGATTACTCCTCTTGACGCAAGCGGCAGGAGTTTATGCCCCATTCATACTCTATGACGCTTGGGTTTGTAAGAACTTTGCGCTCCGAAAGAAAGGTTCCGTTCACCACCCTAGAAAATGATGACATTACCAGAGCGGACTCGCCGAGTAAGGTTGTCGAGATCTTTGACAAAACGCAAGAAGAGCTCATCGACCACAACATTGATGCAGAAAGCGAGCACACTCTGAAGGACGGAACAATTCACCTCCCGAGATTCCACTGATTCTCGGTCAAGGACAGAATAGAGGTGGCAGCCAGAGACGTAGAGCACAAGCTTCTCTGCATCGGTCAAAAAGGCTCCATCAACGGCTTGCGGTAGGAGAAGAACGACCCAGTCGCGAGACCATGTGGCGAGGGCAAAGTAGCCATCTGTCCGCACACCATCGGTGTCAATTTCCGTGATATTCTCCAAACCAAGGCATCATTAACGGCGACGATCCTGGGGGGGGGGGAGTGCGGCAGTACTGTTACGGAGATTGGCCCTAGCGTCACGGATTTCTAGCTTAGAGATAGGATATTCGTCATGATTCCTTACTGCTTCTCCGATCGCATAATCGTGCCTGCGGATATAGTGGCTAAGATCCCCGATAACCTGTCGCTCGAAGTGTCTGCTACGATGCCCATTACCTACTTGACAGTGGTTTACGCGCTACGCCATCTACGTGTCCTTGACAAGGATGATGTACGTTTTTCCCGGCCAGCTGACTATGAACAATCTTTAAAGTACGAGTGAGCACGTATCTAGGGAAAAGATTTAGTGTTCAGTCGACTGCCATACAAATTATTACTATCCTCTAGTCTAAATCAACTTCGTTCAAGCACTTCAACTAATATATCCCTTCCATTTTAGGCCCAATATATGTATGTCGCGCTCGAACAATCCAGTATACGACCGCAATAATAACAACGCTAAAATAAACCACCATAGACCAATTGAATGTCTCGACACCTAAACGGGCACCTGCAACGGGCGGCCAAAACGAAAAGAACCATCCGATAAAACTGTAGAGTAATGCGATAATTATGATCGGGGTTTCCAAGTAACCTAGCCGAAAAGGACCCCAAGCAACCTGTGACGGTGGTACTGTCAGTCTACGCCACAGCATGATGCTGAAATCATAAAGGCGGAGTAAAAGCCAGAGGCAGTCAGACCAGTTAAAGCGTAGAATGCTACGGATGAGCCGAGGTTTAGAAGGGCTAGGAGGAGGGAGATGAGTGCGGTAATTGCGATTGCGTTAAGCGGAAGTGCAACTCGTGGTTCAACCTAATCATGCAAGTCAGTAATCATATCAAGCGGTGCGTACCGGAATTTTTCTCGACCGCGACACTGACCTTAGCTACCCAGCGAGCGAACGGTACTCCGTCTTCACGAGCAAACGCCCAGAGCATGCGGGAAGCCGTTGCCAACTGACCAATGGCAGATGATATACCAAGCACAGTAATGATAGACACCTGTACAGATCAGTTGACGCACAAGACAAAGAAAGGGCCATTGAGCTAAAACAGGCGACCTTACCAGAGCAGTTGTACCACCCGTTGAATCCGTGATCTTTATCAACATGGTAACCAGTGGAAAGGAAAATGCGTCGTTCAGCACGTGTTCTAGCGGACCCATGCAGAAGACAAATGCAACAAAAATCGCGAAGCCTGCGCTGCCGTTGATGAGTGTTGTGAGGATCATCGAATATGGAATTACAGTGGCTGCATTCTCGATCTCCTCCGCTAGAATGTGTTAAATCAGTCAAAATCGCAAATTTGACGCAGGGAAAGAGAAGTACCCATATGAGTGGCCCCATCAACAGCATTAAACGCCCACATAATCGTAACAGCTCCTACCAGGACGGACTGCGCATTGCTCGAGAAGCCAACACCATTTAGGAACGTACCAAAAATCTCACTCGCACATGCTTTTATGGGAGCCAAGTACACAAAGACAAGGAGAAATGCGAAGAAACCGAGAATGTGGAGAATCAATACGATACACTCGAGGCTCGGGAAGACTCGGCTAAGGACCGTGGTAAACAAGACTGAGATTGCGACAACCGCCTTGGCTTACAGCACACCCTCACGCTACGCCGCTTGGACGCCTATTTAATCGTTTCCTTTCGTCAACACGTCATCCCGCACATGCGAAAACCTACAAATTCCACAGTTTCCTCGTTGTTCAGGAACTTCCTCCGCACCTTCAGATCGTGCCTACCAGCCAACCAACGCAGTCCTTCAGGCATGCCTTTTGAACTCAGCGTCGTCACCAAGGAGGAGCTGCATAATGTAGTGGAAATGCTGTTCTACGCTTACGAAGAGTCATCCGCCTTTGTGAACGCTGTTTACCCTCACAAGATCACCAAAGACGGAATCGAAGGACTTAACATGGTCGTAGTTCGCCTGCAGTATCTGATCGACATTGATCCCAGTGTGCGGTGGTTTAAGGTCACAGACTCCACCACCGGCGAAATTGTTTCTGCATCTCAGTGGAATGTGTATGACAAGGAGAAGCCACCGGAGATGATGCTGGACGGCCCCCCAGGATCTTGGGCGTCTGATGAGGATAAGAAGTATGCTATTGAGATGTTCGAGTCCTTCATCATGCCAAGGTACGCCAGATTTCGGCAGGTGGATTTACCAATCATTTGTAAGTTGGGCAATAAATCTTACATAAAAGCTCTTGCTAAGCCACACAGGTCTGAACATTATGGGGACTGCAAAGAAGTACCAATACAAAGGTGCAGCGACACTGCAAGTGAAGAAATTCACGGCTCTTGCTGATGAGCTCAATGCGGTCGTAAGGCGTCTGTGTCCCCACTTTATTGATATACGCTTACATTTCTGCCTAACAGATAACGACCGAATCAACCACCGCGGCCCGATGGTTGTACGAGAAGAATGGGTTTGTATTATCGAAGGAGCCGGGTCATTGGACCATCGAGGCAAAGTCGCCCGAATTTTTCGATCGGCCGAAAGAGCATCTATTCTTCATGGAGCGACCCAGAACAAGGTAGAGTCGGTATATTGTTAATGGTCCTGCGTCCCCGTATACCTTAGCCTCTCCTTAGAATATAGGATTCACTCATTGTATGCATGTACAAGCTCAAGGCTAGTGCCTTCTCCCTTGCCTACATGAACGTGCAGATACTGGCAAGAAAATGATGTACCTAAATTTGGCGGACCGGTGCAGCTCAACATGGTTATCTTGATACTTGCATGAGGCGATGCAGTTTACCCTTCACAAACCCACACGCATGTATCGTTTATGTTATCGCTGAGAAAGTGAGAGAAATGATAGAAGAAGCTGATTGATTCTGATATCGGGAGAAAGCTCTGATATGTACATCCTGGGTGTTTGCTTCACCCTACGCTAGCTATTTGCTAGCAATCAGTGAACAAAGGAAATCTAAGAAATACGTCCTATTATTAAGATTGCAGGAGGCTATTTTTCCAATTTTAATTGGTTTTTAGAGTGGGCTACTGACTGATTTGGGCTGCTGACTGATAAAATGTATGTAACTAACATAATTAGAGATATAACCGATGAAGCCTATGATAGGCAATTCTCTTGGGGCCCGCCGAAACGCATGAGCTGCTTGAAAAACAAATAAATCACAGTGCATTGTAGATTGAATGGCCAATCATTTTGCATCTCCTATATGAGTAGACTCGCCACGGAGCAGCCCAGGAGCAGTGCTGTGCCGCAGACCACGCGGGGCCACACCCGTGATCCTCAACAGCTTCGTTTCCGAAGACCATGCCGAAAACACCCCTCCAACACTCTCATACAGCCTTGTCTCTTTTGACCGCGCCACATGCCGACCATGAACGCCGATGCGCCAAGTTTATTGATGTTTCAACGGTAAGCGCCTTGAAGCCTAACAGCTCTCCGTGCTGATCATACCTTGGTCTATTGTCAATAAATGTACCGATAGGCCAAAGAAGATACATTTGTTACATGTTCTTCACCCGTGTATACGTCACATCAGGATGTCTCTGAGTTGATCTCACAGCCATTGCAAATGCAGAAACATGACGAACAGGTGGAATCATGGGATATATTTCATTCATATCTTACGCTTGCATCCTAGTATTCCAGGGCGTAGGGGCTTATCACCCCTTCCGGCCTGCGTTAGATGCCCTGCCAAGCTTTAGAAGCAGGCTGTGTCCATTTCACCATCAACACCATCCACAAAGGCTGGACGCGCGGCAAGAACTTCTTCCTTCTCCTTCTCCGACAGGCTGTCGAAGTCAACAGTGGCAGTTCCGCCAGACACAACTAGCTTGCCATTGTAGGTATGCGCTACAGGACGTTACCCAGCGTACCCCCCTCCTGTGTCGATACCCAGGGTAGTGATACTCTGTGAGGATCAAATTCGAATTCATCGCCTCCCTCGAAACATACCACCACCTACACTGTATCGTAAGTCTTATTGTCGCCCAAAGAATTGATTCAACACTAGCTAATCTAAGCAGCGACGGTTGAAATGGCATCTCTATGAATCCTACTACTTCGCCAACATCACCGATGCCGCCCGCATACTCGAACTAAACCACATGAGTAAGGGCACTCCGTTCCCATACCTTTTCACATTTTCTACTTTACTCAACCTCCCTCTCCCCATGCTGGTTTCCCATACAATCTACTAACTCAGAGATAGATCATTGCATTGAATCCCTCCGTCTAGCCACCATGTGCCACGCCGACACCTCATTATACACGCTAAAGTGGCGCGGTGAAGGGAAGAGGCCAGAACCAATAAATCATGGCCAGCGCAAATGCACTATATGGAATCAGATTGAGCAATGGGCCATGCCGAGGGTCGTGAGCAATAATCCAAAACTTATTAATCCGGATAAGCTGGTGGTTTCGAGTACTACGGCCGAGGAAGCAGATATGCCAAGTCACTAGTGTTACGTGTGTAGCTAAGATACATGCTTGAATGGCATCAACCCCCATATACCTTGCCGCGACTATTGAGCTTTCATCACTGATTGAATTAGCAAACAACGAGGAGTTTACAGCTGCCGCTCTGAGATTCCCAGAAGATGTCATATTTGCAGTAAAAATTCTCCGCCTAACTCCCGAATTCCTTTGTCTGTAAGTCAGGCCAATGGCATGCACGTGGTGCGACGTTAACGGGTTTCAGAGCACTATGGTGCACCTTGCTACAAGGGGGCACCGGTCTGAGAAAACTCTCGTTCGATATCTCGCACCTATAGTCGAAGAACGATTGAATATACGGCAGAGGGAGTTCATGGGAACTCACCCTGCAGCGAAGCCGGTGAGGTTAAAAGTGTGTTCATAGGGAAACTTGCTGATTCGCACTCGAGGTCGATTGCATGCAGTGGCTAATAGATACTTCTCCTCGAAAAGAGCAGTGCAGTGTAGCGAGGACGGTGGGAGAGATCATAGCAGTGTGGTTCAGCTCTGCATCAGGTCGCAATGGTTGGTGAAGCTTGCCAAATCAGCCTAGTTTGCGAACACTGACCGCGACAGACTGCGACATTTCTTGTCCATGACTTTTGTTTGCATGGCAAAGAGACGGAAGCGATCCAAGAAGAGCTAATAAACGCGGATGTGACAGGGATCGCCAATGAACCGTACTCGTGCGTGTTCCCGCTACTCGACAGTTTCATCAGAGAGTCGATGCGGGTCAATGTGTCCGACGCCGGTAAGCTAGCTATCAGGTGGCCAGCATCTTCTTTGTTCTAATTTAGAGTAAGTGGCCGAAATGCGCAAAGTTTTGGAGCCTTTTCGGTTCTCTGACGGAGTTTGCGCCGCTCCAGGCGATTGGATCCGCGTGCCTCAGAAGGCCATCCTACGCGACGAACGGCATTTTCTGGGCGCTACAACCTTCGACGCCAGAAGGTTCCTTGATAATGCGAGGTTAACCGATGCCACCTATCCTTAGGTAGCATGGGGCTGCGGAAAGACTACATAGTAAGTGGGGCTTGAAGCGCACCACTGATGCTCTGTCACTTTGCTGAAAGAAACTACAGTCCTGGGCGCTTCTACGCTTCAGCTATCTTGAAACTAATAGCATTGCATATTCTGTGGCGGCGCGATCGATGTAGCCTGGAAGATGACCACAAATCGCGCAATTTCGTATGGCGCTCAGCTATCGTACCATTGGACAGCACTGTTGTCGTCTTTAAGAGGCAGGATCAAGGCTCTTCTGGCAGGTAATAGGTCGATACCAACATCTCTATGCTGTATGGGGATATAATTATCCAGAAGCCATCATCGGCACCAACCTTGTATAGTTCATCGAACGTATCGTTCAATGCTTGGAATCTCTACATACTTTTGCCGATAATCAGTGTTCGTGTACAAAGCATTGAGACTGCAAAAACATAAAGAGGTGCACCTTTAGTAATCGATATGAATCGACGGCATATTTTGGACAGGCACACATGTTGGATAATCTTAATAGTACCAAAGTACTATCCAGGTTATCCTGCCCAGAAAGAACATGGACGAGCATACAAACGTGGATCTCGTGTGAATTGAATTTCAGAATGTAAACTTTCAATACTGTCGCGCATGAAAACCGATGCCTAATAGCGGCGTAGTTTCTTACAAATTGGTAGGTCGAAGATCGCGCAAGGCGATGCAGACTTCGTAATCGAACCGATAGAAGAAGTGACCATAACATCTTTGAACTGTGATTTGGGTCTGGAACCTACAGATATGATACTGTCACGCATAAAAGCCGATGTGTGAAGGCGGCGCAGTTTATGTTACAACTTGTAGTTGCATAAGACGACACAGCTTGCTAATCAAAATGATAAAGAAGGCAAACGACTTTAACATGTGACTAGGTTTAAGAACCCGCTTTTTTCAATATTTTCGCGCATGAGCGCCGACGCGTAATAACGGCGAAGTTTCACCAAAAATTCTCTTACAAATTAGTGGTGTTTAATTAAGCTTTTCTAAACTAAACCAAGAAAAGCTATAATAAAATAGGTAGGAGAGCTGTAAGGTCATTGACGTCGTCTACTCTATAAATATTTTTACCTTTTACTACAAACACAACTTCCAGGAAGTAAGCAGCGGCACGCCTCAGCATCTAGATTGATTTATGTCTACACTTTCTGGTTGCTTTGGACGTAGGGTAAACTTCAACACGATCCGACAACTAGAAAGTATGTTGCTCAGCCTGGTAGTACAATGAACTATTCCGGCCACGTCTATGCAAGACGACGAGTACTGCCCAGTGCATATCGGCCTGATAGGTTGCGTCGGGAATAACAAATACCTCCCAAGGGAAGCTAATTCTGGCAATTGTGACATCCTGTCAAGTCTCATTCTGAAGAGCAATAATTAAACTCTTTCAGTATCAGCTGGATGTACTCGCACTATAATTTGTCCCTCAGTGCCCATCACCTAATCACAGATACACATATCCATCCCAATCCAAATTCAATTCTTCTCCACCTACCTTCAGCCAGGCCCAGAATCACCTAAGCCGTCTCACCATCTCTTAGACACTGCAGCACTTGTAGTTATTGCCACCAGGACAGTAACCTGCAAAGGCACTCAGTCAAGCGCTCTATCAATTTCATAAAACCACAAAAAGAACACATTATCACTTACCGTCCATAAAAGACCCAGCACATCCAAGCGACGTCCACTCGCACCAGCTGTACCCCCCACACGGATTATGAGCGCTATCATCCCCCTGCCCTATAACACAGCACTTCACATCGCCTACATCGTTGGGACAAGCTCCCGACTTGTATTTGCCGCCGTACTGATTGCACGTCGCCGTATGGATGCAGATGCCATAGGTTCCCCAGTCTCCGGTGGCTGCATTTCCACTGCAATGGCCGTTGAGGTCTGCAAGAGCGGTGAAAGGGAGAAGGGTAAAGGTGGATAGGAGGGTGAAATGCATTGCAATTGGGCCTCGGAGGTTTCGCTTTGAGGTTTCGTCTTTAGTATGAGAGGGAATAAGGGTGGATTGTATAATTCTTGGGTGGGAGCTGAAGCGGTTTATATGCTCATATGAGACTTGTTAGCTTCCCCCGTGAACAGCCTAGATGTTGAAGAGTCATTCGCCCGACCTTATTCTCCATGTAAACGTTTCTGTGATACAACTTGTTGCTATCGCTACTTCTGCTCTTCTACACTAATAGGGACAGTCAGAAGTCGCTTCTAGAGTTCAAACCAATAGTTCGTGCATGACGCCCAGCCCATACATTCATGTCTATTTGCAGCTATTGCTCCCTCTTTCGCAAGAACAAGAATATCAGCCGGTTAGTTGGCTTTTTACCCCGTCAGGCCATTCCCTTACGAACATTCACTGGTGATGTATACCACACGGATACGCACACCACCTCATCCCGAACCATATCTCGTCATATCACTCCACTTCCACCTGCTCCCTTCCATTCGCACCGGAATGAATCAATAATGAAACTCACCTCTCCTGACCCAGGTAATTGCCATCCCTATACCCAACGAATGACCATTGGCCCAACAATCGACACTCTACCTTGTAACCGAATGCGAGGAGTACGATGCACGTCTTCACCTTATGACCTACACATATGCACAGAATCGTTACACAGGCAAAGATGAAAGTACGAGGCTGAAGGCTCAATAGTAACAAGTAAAGCGAGATACGTGGTAAGCTGTGTATGTCGGTGTGGTTTTAGATTAGTATACATTGAATACGAGGGAATGTGGAGTGAGATGTCCAGCTAAGGTTTAGTGGGGCTTACTACCCCACTTCCTATGTTAGTTATAGTATTCATTGGTAACTGCAGGGTCACAAAGGGATAATCTGTTTAGAAGAAATAGTGACAAATCTAATAGGCACACTGCTATAGCATAGGGTGAATAAAGCTAGTAGAAACGGACGAGAAAAAACAGAAGTTCACCATACAAAAGCGGCATAGCTACGTTCAGTATGCCCAGTAGACAGTACGCAATATCTTCAGGCCTTGCTGTTTGCCTTCCGGAAGCCCAAGATATCCTTTAAGTAATGGACGTCATGAACAATTCGTCATCTTTATCGAGTATGCGCAAACTGATGCAGGTGACTCTTGAGATTGCATCTCGTAGCGTTGCTTCTGTACCAATTTGGACCCACTCAGGACCGGCAAGGAAGATGACTTTGGCCGGTGCAATTAACTCTTGCCATGTCCAGCCACTTCTAAACCATTTGCTCCGAGGAAATTCAGATCCAGGCTGCTATAGATTACGTCCATCAGAAACATCGGCCAAATATGAGTAGTAGACCTGCGCTTGCCTATATTAATGGAACATGGAGTTAATCGCCTGGGAGAGCTCGGCACTGCTGCGTTTGTCTATACAACAGGTATCAATCCAGACATATTTACAACCGTTATCCTTCGCTCGTTTGCAGCATTGTTTAATCTTAGGATATCTCCGCTTTTTTTCTGCCGCGAGGTCTCCCATTTCCTTAAAATTCACTTCCTCATCTTCCCCGGTATGAGATAGCATAGCATATCGGGGAACTGGTGCATGGAACGCATGCAGCTTAAGAGTCGCGGTGCTGAGAAGGTACATGTTGAATACTCCCCACACTTGGATGCAGCGTTCTCCTAGTAACAATCAGCCCCGCGCCCGAGGTAAAAGCTTTGGACGTTGGTCCGATTGCGCCTTGCTAGTTGGTATAATGTAGGCTTGTAGAATTTCTTTATATAATCATCTTCCTTTTAGTATGGGTAGAGATAGCCCTTAGTACTATGGGGCTATAAACTATCTACCACTGGTAGAATCTCTTTTTACTTGTAACATTCGTTTAACTTCAAATAGTTCCGTATCCGTGGGGTGGTCAGTTGCTTCAGCGTGTAAGAAACACAATCTACGTCTATTAAACACCTTAAAAGTTGTTGCACAACAGATTACTCCGCTCAGTACGCGACTCGTTCCGTTTTCAGCTTGACATAACAATCAATACACTAGTCTCGTATTCTCTGTACCCACGCCCTCGTATCTACATATAGAAATAACGGATGATCTCCTCAGCGTTTTAGCGATGCTGTCATTGGAAAGACGTTACGCGCCGACCAATTTGACTTTTAAACTTGGCCAGTACCACTAATCGTCAACGCCTCCCCGTGAATGTGGCGGGAATATTTATCGAATGTTCGTACTGATCCTGTGATAAACGAAGACGTCGCACGGTGGCGGAAGCGGTGAGATGAGAACAAGAGTATTATATATCTCGTCCACCTGCTTGCGACTACCACCTGCTGCCGGTCAAACGAAGCGTTCCATCTCGCCGTTAGTTTCATACACTGTGTACAACTCATTCGGCCCTGCCCAGTACCGATAAGATGCCGCTCTTTTCAACTCATCTCCTCCTCCTCTACTACGCCCTATCCTCCGCCCTTGCTCAGCCCAGCACAACCCCCTCGCCCAACCCCCCCCCCCCTCATCCCCTGCACCATCGGCGACAACTCTCCCTGCCCTCAGTCTCCGGGCTCTTGGACCTGCACGCCGACCCAGCCCTGCGCAACCACCACCTCCTGCGGCGGCCTCTGCATTAGCATCTTCACCCCTCCCCCCGTCACCTCCTGCATCGTAGGCACTGATACGCCCTGCCTGCCAAGCAGCCACTGCACGCCCACCATGATCAGCACGCCGGGCCAGCCCTGGGGTAAGCTAAACCGAGAACCTAATCCATATCCATATCCATTTTCTTTCCGCCCTCTTCACCCTCTTGCACTGTCTTGATGCTAACCCACATCCACAGGCGGCCAGTGCATCTCCGGCCCTCCAGCATCCACACCAACGCCCACGCCCCCGCCCGTCACGCCCTGCACCGTCGGCAATGACGCCCCGTGCACCCCCAACGCCATTTGTACCCCGACCATGACCTGCACAAGCGGTCTGCCCTGCGGCGGCCAGTGCATTTCGCTATTTACGCCCCCGCCCGTGACGTCATGTACCGTCGGAAACGACGCTCCGTGTTTGCCGAGTAGTACGTCTGCCGCGCTCTGTCTCTGATACCCGTCTATCCACCTATCCAACTTCCTCCTCCCCTCAAGAACCCGAAGAATCCCGCACTCATGCACTGACTCCTCCCCCTTCCCCCACAGGCCACTGCACCCCCACCATGACCTGCACAAGCGGTCTTCCCTGCGGCGGCCAGTGCATCACAGGTGCCGGCCAGACGTCTTCGCCTACGCAGACGCCCCCAGCGCTCACGTCGTGTCGGGTCGGAAATAATCGCCCGTGTGGATATGGGTCGTCGTGTACGCCGACGATGACGTGCACGCCGCATCACGCGTGTTTCGGGGCGTGTATTGCGGTGCCGACGCCGAAGACAAGCTGTTAAGAAGGGTTGGGGGAAAGGGTCGGTTCAAGTCTGTTTTGGGAGAGGAGGATGGTGCTGTAGAGTTTGGTTTGTACGGTATAGTGTGGTGTAGTGTTTGGGGGGGATGTAGTTTTTAGCTTAGCTAGGGGGAATACCTGAATGCGAGTGATGATGTTGCAAGGGGTGATTATGATGTTTTTCTACTAAGTATTCCAGTTCACATAACTCAAGCAACCTGCGGTGTCTATGTCCCGAGCCAGGGATGTTACTGTGTAACAAGAAATATTGCGTTGATACTGTGGGCAAATACATAGGCTCGCGAAGATATTCGTCCAATTTTGATTCCACAGATCCCCATATGCCCTTTGGCGTTTCTGGTACTCATCGCCGAGGAGGACACAACGCCAAGTCTTTCAGCCCTCTACAGGAGTTATCGGGTTCAGTTTCAATGGCATTCTATTGGTGAAGCTGGGCAAACACGTTATTAACCAATAACGCCAAGTACGACATCGAGGTTACCAATACGAGATACGAGGTTTGAGGTTCTAGACGCTTTACATTTTGATAGAGCTGTTTTGATAGTATTTCACGCTTGAAATTGCTCAACTCTAACCACATTCCCCTATCACTCTTGGCATCGCCTTTAAAAGCATCAGGTTGTGTTTCCGAGGGTCGCCTTTGATGCTAACATTACAGGAACCATCTATGCTTCCCACACCACAGTTCAATCCGCCGCATGCAAGTGATCATAAGAAGAGAGGAGCGTTTCCCTCAAACATGTTGACTATAGCGAAGGTCTCTAGTCTCATCGCGGCTGCAGTGATGATAGATATTTATATGCTAGCATTATTTCCGTTCTAAACCATTGCGGGAGGTCTTCATTTGCTAATATCGGCAGTCCAACATACGCTTCCCGCTGCCTTGGTTGTGATTCTGGTCAAATACACGAACACTGTCAACAGCGCGGTGACGTGGTATCGTCATCATTTAGACAAATACCAAGTAAAGCTCTAATATTTCCAGGTCCGTCGTCAATCGCACCATATCTACCACTGTATGGCCGCGTCTCTTTCGGGGCGATGCAATCAGGTCCCGCCATTTTACACAGTCAACCACAATTATCAATTCTACCGCACTTACGTGTGCCGTCATACTTGTCGCTGCTGGTGTTATGACACCGCTCGGGTTGTATGAGGAGATTGTGCCAGACCAGTCGAAGCTCGTCGAGTTCGAATACGTGAATGACCCAGGTCCATGGGGTAGAGTTACAATGCCCCGACCCAATCTCAAATTTAATCGACATTGCGAATATGGTAGGCACATCAATTGTCCTGGTCAGTAGCAAGGGGTTATTTTAATGAAACAGGCCCGGGGGAGTTGCAGAGTGTGGAGCTTTACGACGGGGCTATTATCAAACCAACAATTCCTGAGAATTATACAGCCATGTTTACCAGCGCAACGTCCGACAAAGGGAAAACTGTACCTGGACTCTTCGATATTCAGTGTCGTCGCTGGAGACTGGACCGCTGGACACCCCTAGACTAAGGCGAGCCTTACGTGACAGGGGTGTCACGTTATATTCAAAGTCTGATCACACAATGAGATATTCTCCTCCGAGAAGGACTGATCATAGATATGAGGGAGAATCCGGGCATAGGTTTTAGGAATCACACAACCCCTGTGGGATTGAAGCACGGAGGAAGTTGGAGTGAAGATATTACATGGATCGAAGCGGTGACGCAATGCGCCGACACGAACCTAACAATTGAGCAAAGAGACGAGGATTCGAGGGAACACGTATCCGACAAGCAGACACTGTTTATTGTCGATAGAGGCGCATTCGTCGGATTGAATTATACCGCACTCGAGTCACCACCTTGGATCGACAACCAAACCCTTGATTTATTCGGCCGAGCTTACAAGGCTGCACGTATGCACAACGTGCTCGTGGCTTCAAGTTTGAACATTTCTCTGCCACTTCAACCACCAACGGCAACCATCCCGAAGATGTCCCTTTCTTCTCCAAGTAACCAAATCGACCCAGCTAATCCTGAACAAATTTTACGGGGGAAGTTGGGATTGATCGGTGTCGAATCACCGGGGGTACCAGAATATTCTAACCTCAGTAATTTCAAACCATACTATCTGGATCACATGAAGATGCTTTTGGCATTGAATCACTCAGCTATAAGTACGTCCCGGTGTGGGCAGGTTTGATGAATTGCATTTAAAGCTAACTTGGACAGCGCAAATATGTCGCGCATTGTATGGAATTGAAAGCACTGACTTGGACAGAAGGTCTAACAACATAAGCAACCCAGCCGCTCAGTGTGGATCTCTCCTCGGAGCGCCACTGCAGAGTTTTTCTTCCAACCTTTCCCTGACATCATATTCCCGCGTTAACACCTATCAACGAAACTTATACATATGTGCATCAGGTCTGCGTGCGAGTATCAAAACCGTTGACTTCCAATATAATGGCACAGGAGGTCTACTCGCAAATCGTCGAGTCTTGCGGGTTCAGGATAAGGCATACCCCAATGAGAGATCGAAGCCATTATGGGCTGTTGAAACTAGCGAGCCACTCAGTATGTGGTTCAATCCGCTCTGGGGTATCGTCTCCGATCGCTACGAGAACATGGACGGATTTTACACTCAACGGTCCGAAGGGCTTTGGCTTCCGACTAGTCCATTCTTGAAAGTGAATTTTGGCGAACGCGAGGGATATGATGCGTTGGCCGCAGCCTCCGGATACATCAAGCGGCTTTCAAATTTGTATGGTGGGCTCAGTGACTTATTAGGCCCGACTACAGCGGAGCAACCGACTACACACTGTTCGAGCGATTTCAGCGACTTTCGCAAAATCAAACGGGTATCTCACAGATACCCAGCCGGATCTTAACAGATGGGTTGGCGGCTGGTCTGGTGGGGACAAAAACCCCCATCTCCAACAAATACATGGAATGGCCCGTGACATTGGCTGTGGATGGCCGCGGGCGTGGCTTCCTGCAAATGCAAGTGAAAGTGAATAGGAGAATCATCCGCTATAAAATAAGCTACGCAATCCCCGGGTTTTTCATTCTTACCGTGCTACTTATAGCCCTCGTCGTTGCAATCTGGATAATCGCTTCATCTGCCGGATCTATCTTGACTACCATGCAAAAAATGTACAATCAGACGAGCGCGGGGCGGCTTGCTACCAGCCTCCTTTTAGATCGGAGCGATCCGAAACAGAGCACTTCGGAATAGATAAATGGGGACGGAGCAGTGCAGTTAAACTTCGGGTATATCTCTGCAGAAGAGCAGGACCATTTCATCTCGGTCCAAAAACCCTTGTCTAGTAACAACTCTGGAATCGCCGAGAATAGAAGTGCTTCTGCGGGGATTAGTACTCCGGAGGCTGTTACGGTAGGACAGATGTCCGAAACTACGGAAGAAAGGCGCCCATCTGGAACGGAAAGTCAAACGAACGATGGAGAAGGTGTTGAAGTGAAATTTTAAGTAAACACTAAACAGATGAAGGGCTGAATGACCATATACAATCCAAGCTAATTTCCACCAACCTCTCATCCAAACTCAGATTCCATAAGTCCTCGGCGAATTGACTGATCAATGCATGCTACAAAAGTGCCCATAGCGCAACTACAAAGGTCACTAAACAAAGCGCATTATATCCTACGCCTCCAACTATCAACACCGCTCCGCCTCCCTGTCGACCTATCGCTGTTGGCCTATCCACCCACTCCATCGAGGTCTCCAGGGGTATAACACTTCCTGTATTTGTTTGACCCATTACCTGTGTCGTTCCATTTGTAACGATGGCAGAGGCAGCAGTGATTAATGAGTTGCGCATCTGCTCTGATAACAGGTCAAGATTGCTGTAAAATGCGCTGTCGCTTTCGATGGCGATCGACAAACTCTCACAGTTTAACGCCTGCATCCTGGACTTTCGACTGATGGAGGCTGTATCAATGGAGGTAGCGCTAGCCTTATAGCAATCAATCCAGCATCTAAAGTTTTCGATGTGACACTCAGTTAGGATGAGAAATCGTTGCATTCGATAAATTCTGAATAAAAAACTTTCTCACACTGAAGAACGCACATAGTATTCGTTTGTGCACAAGCAATACAGACTTTCGAGGCCAATTCTGCTCAATGTTTCAAACTCTTTCCTGCAAGCCTCACTAGAGATCTCTTGTAATTGGCAAGGCCCCTTTGGTTCATCCCTGCATCCGGGATATGTGAAAGTATATTTAATATATCCTCCATTTTGTCTCTCAACCACCAGCTTCATATTGAAAGGATAGAAACTAGACCTACACAGCCCCTAAGCTTAACAAAGGGGTTTGTTTAGGAAACAAAAAGCTTAGCTACATTTTCTAAGTCACATGCAGATTTGTTTGGGTAAGGCTGCTGCCTTCTACTCAACCACATCCAACTCTCCGTCTTGTCGCCTAATCGCACGGTTCACCTACTCTAACTAGGATTGCGTCTGAGTGAGCAGGTCTCGATCTTCTTATGTGGCTGGAGGTGGAAATGAACTGTGATAGAAGAGTATCTATGGGGCCGTAAGCATGCGAATCAGGGTCCATCGCTTCAGTGAGTAGTAAGCCATGAACTTAAAGTTTGTTGTAAAGACGTTTGAACTGGTCTGAGCGCCTATTATTCTTACTTCCGTGGAGTGAGCTATGACCAGTGGCGCGCTGCAGCATCTGTATGAACCGCAGCAATAGGGAGTCCCTAAGGTTGGTTGCCAATTTGATCGTGTGTTGAGTGGAGCACAGAAAACGACGGCCGTGATAATAATCTGAAGTTTTGTTGCCCTGGCTGATCTCGCAACTCCGATTACTATCCTGTTGAAGTTTTTTGTCACCAAAGCTCACTAATTATATGGAAGATTGAGTGTGAACGAAATTATGGCCTGTTCTGGTTAGCAGACTTAACCGTGGGAGTAAGCTTATTCGCACTGCTGACAGATGTTGGTGGTTGTGATATGGCTTGCAGAGGCTCCCCAACATCTTAGCCTAGACCTTCGAGTGAGCTTGGACGGCTCGTGTCATATGCCTTGAGTAAGCGTGGAGGGTTCGTGACACCCTTGGCAGCTCGTGTCGCCCTTGACGCTAGCGACTCAACACCACAAATGATATCGCAAAAATGCTGAAATCAGTGAGATCTATGAAAAGCTTGGATCCCAGAGTAAGCATAGGCGGCTCGTGACACCCTGGTCGGCAACAAATGACATTCCGAGCATTGCCACTTATGTTGCTAACAACGAATTCCAAAGACAAATACGAGCCGCGTCCGATGGCATCTAGCTCAGGAGCCTTAGGATTCATTTTCCACATAGATAAACTAACTGATGCATTTTTAACAGTTCGCAAGTGATGAAAGATGGTTCAACTGGGCTTTTGTAAGTATTTCGCGATGTGGCTTCTTGAATCTTTTCCATGGACCATTTGTTGAACGAAGAAGATCTGCTTAGAGTATTTGCCGTTCGTTTGTCCCGTGTATGACAAACATCAAAGGTCTGTTCCTCACGGGCAAGAGTGGTTTGGGAAACTGGTACATCTATCCGTATGGCGGCAGGGGACCGTGAACATAAGCAGATGAGAGCGTTGGCGGCGTGTCTAGTCCGGCAACGCAACGTCCAACTTGAGCAATCAGCGCAGTAGCGATATTTTCGAGTCTCGACATGCGTTCTACGCCACGTGCGCCACCAAGACCCTCAGATGCTCACTTTTAGTCTTTTACGGTAGTCATAATATCAGAGATTTTAGAGTGGAAGTCCAACTTCAAGTATAAGTAACTCCTTTGTACTCTCTTCGAAAGATCGGCAAGCTACTTCCACGCTCCCTCATCGCCACCATGCGTTCATTCTCTCTCGTTGCCTTTGGCCTGCACTTCCGCGGTCTGCTCTCTCAGACTCTAGATGCAAATAACGTATCCCTTGATGAAAAGGTCCTGGCTGTCGAAAGGCTCTTGGTGGGCCCCGGCACTATTGACTTCCCAGTGGCACCCTGTCGTCGCAACCTCAACTCAGCTCCCAACGAGGTCGCTGGTGATCAGACTGCTGCTCAATGGGTCAGGACAGTCTTCCATGATTTTGCCACGGCAGATGTCAAGGCTGGTATAGGGTAAGGAGAATGACCCTGAAACCCACGATCGCTCTGACAGGAGAACAGCGGGCTCGATGCTTCAATCGGTTTCGAAGCGGACCGGCCAGAAAATGAAGGCCTCACCTTCTTGGGAAATTCGTTCATCAACGAAACAATCAAGGGCGTAAGAGTTTTACGATATCTGGCAGCAGCAAACTTCTGATTGAGCATGATAGTTCAACTTGTTCTCGGATGTGTTCGTCTCTACCGCTGATTTCATCGCACTGGTACGCCCCCTCAACTGTCTGTTTTCCGAAGCTTACGAACCTAGGGACTTGCTGCGTCTCTGAATTCATGCGACACCGGCATCCCCCTCATTAAGCTTCGTGTAGGCCGCATCGACGCCACCGGTCCCGGTCCTGAAGGTGTTCCAAAACCACAAGATAGCTTGCAATCAGCTACAGATGCCTTCGCGAAGGCTGGATTCAACAAGACTGAGATGATCCAGGCAGTCGCTTGTGGCCACTCAATCGGCTCAGTCCACAAAGTCGATTTTCCTGAAATCGTGGGCGACGAAGCGACGACCGATCCATCCCCCCCTGGCACCGGTGCTGATACCTTTGACAGCACGCCTTTCAACTTTGACAACACACAGCTCCAGGAATATCTCACTGGAAAGGGTAAGAGAGGTGGTCCTCTTGTGACGACGAAGAACGTTACTATGCAATCAGATCTCCGCATCTTCACGTCGGACAGTAACGCCACCGTCAAGGCCATGTCCTCGGCTGATTCCTTTAGGAAGACTTGCTTGACCATCTTCGGGAAGATGCTTGACACGGTTCCCAAGAGCGTTACCCTGTCCGACCCCGTTGTCCCCCGACCCTGGATTACCCAGGAATCTCACTTGGACTTGTCGTCATCTGGGGCCCTCCTGTTTTCTGGCAATATCACAACGAATGAGAATGCATTGAAGACCGCTCCTAGCACGGCCTCGTATGTGTATCTCACGAGCAGCGGTAGCACTGTTAAATCCGGGACAAGCAAACCGGCACGTGAGTCAGCTAGCTTCCAAAGGCACATGTGGCTCCAGTTACTAACCTTCGCAGGTGCACTTGATATGGTTATCCATGATGCTCTTCTAGGTGATACGCGTTCTGCGCCCTTTGGTCAGATCACGCAGTACGCGTTCAATGATACGATCACCAAAGACGTGACCTCCATCAAAATTCAAAATTCCTACACTGAAAAAATTAACACAGGCCTCTTCGTAGTGCCTTCCCAATCCTTTATCAGCACAGACAGCAACCGCGTGCAAACCTACCTCGTCCGCGCAGCTGTATGCTTCTCCCATGGTTATTTATTCGGCCAGCAAAAGCTAATAGACGTCGCAGGTACCTACGTCCACCGCCAACTCGGGCGGAAGCATGACAGGCATACTCTATCGCTCATCTTTACAGCCCAACTCCGTGGCTCCGAAATTCATCCGCATTCCGTTCACGCTGACCAAGGAGAAGACGCTGGGTGACTTCACTATCTTCAAGGGACAAGTGAAGGAGAAAGGTGCTCCGTCCGTGATTGGTGGCCGCAATGCTATTGACGTGCAGTTTGGCAGCTTGAGGAGTAAGAAGGTATTGCGTATGTTTCAGGACCCTGGTGTCTTAGAGAATTTCTTCAGACCCTGCGATGATTTAACAAAGTGTTAGACGGATGTTATAAATAAATATAAACTAAGAGCATTTTAGTAGTAAAATGAAATATAGTACCTAGTTAATAACACCTTACTGCATATAGCTTTTAACACATCTTTTTAAATCTTCTATTTACTTTATATTTTAAAAGGTTACTACTTTTATTATTACTAAGTTAAACTATTTTATTAGGGTTATCCCCTAGAATACTTTTCCTCTTTAGGACTAGGCTAGTAATTAGTTAGCTACTTAGTTAGCCTAAGTCTTCCTATATATAGTACTTTTACAAGGGTCCTATTAGGCACTAATATAAGGTGTATAGTAACTAGGGTTAATTATATAAAATACTAAGTAAGATATACTAAGGTAGAGCTAGGTAGGTGCCTAGGTATAGCTAAATACTAAGCTAGAACTAGAATAACTATTATTTTAGGTTACATAATTAGAGATCTTAGGTTTAAATTTTAGCTTTATTACACTACTCCTTTTTCTTTTTATAGTAGTTCTATTACTATAATATATACATAATAAGCTAATATAATAATAGGCTAGTAAATAATAAATAGTAATAAATAGTTATAATTATAGTTATCTATAGTCTACTTAATATAATTAGTTAATTAGTAATCCTTTAAAAGTCTATTAGGTAGGTATAGTATAGTACTTATATAAAAGTTTAGTATCTTTTAGTAGAGTTAAGGTAATAATAATTAACTATAGCCTAGTCCTTATTTACTAGCACATCTTTAACTCTAATATACTAGGATAAAGGAAATTATATTATTTTCCTCTCTAAAGTGGCACGTGCGCTAGTAAATTAGGAGGAAATTAACTATAATTTCCATACTATAATTTCCAAACATAAGGAAATTATAGATTTATACTAGGAAATTATATATATATAGTAGGAAATTATATTATTCTATTAGTAAATTATAATTAGTAGTTAGAAAATATAGCTTTACTATAGGAAAATAAAGTTTTGCTATAGGAAATTAAAGTTTTGCTATAAGAAATTAAAGTTTCGCTATAAGAAATTAAAGTTTTACTATAGAAAATTAAAGTTTCGCTATAAGAAATTAAAGTTTCGCTATAGAAAATTAAAGTTTTACTATAGAAAATTAAAGTTTTACTATAGGAAATTAAAGCTTTACTATAGGAAATTATATATAGTCTCTAATTTTAGTTTAAAAATATAAGTAAAATAAATACTAACCTTAGTATATAAGAATAGTACTTAATGTTTTATTGCATATAGAGAGAGGGGCCCTAAAAGTAAACGGCCCCTCTTAGTATATATATCTATATTATACTATTAAGAACTTCTATTACACTATATATAATAAAACCTATAATATTAAGGTAAGTTAAAATTATTATATATATTATTATTAAGTTTAGTATTATCTCTATTAGTATTATTAGAGTCTAGTATCTTAATAATACTATACTTATTATTATCTTAGTTATCTAAAATCCGCCTGCTATAGGGTAGGGTTCTATTTTTCTCTTCTTTACTTTTTTCTTCTAAAATACGCCTAGTATATAGTAGAGCCTTAGTCTTATTAATACTTTAGTAACCTTTTAAAGTAGGATAAGAAATAAACCTTTTAAATAGACTAAGTATATTAGTAGTCTCTTCTACGTTTACGTTATAAATATAATAAAGCTCTTTAGGTAGCGCTTTATTAAGTATGTAAGATATAACTAAGAGCTCTATATACTATAAAAAGTAGAGAATACTTAGATTACACCTTACTACTATACGCGCCTATTATTAGATTATATCTTAGGTAACGTTTCTTTCTATAAACTAATTAGTAGCTATACTCTATAGAAGTAAACTATAGATACTAACGCTACTAAAAATATTTTTAATAAACGTCTATTTTTAACCCTAGTTTAATATATCTATAAACTTTTTCTACTCTATAGTATATAACGTTTTAGTAAAAGAGTTATAGAAGTTATTACTATACGCGTAAGAGAATATAGTATTCTAAGTAAGATTTTTATAGCTTATACCTTTTCTACTAGTTTTTTTTAAGTAATACTCTTTTACTTTTACTTTTAACGTAGTGTATTTATTATATAACTAGTATAAGTGCTAGTAATATTTAATCTCTTTAATTAAACCTAACTTAATAAAAGTATAGGTATTAGTAAAGACTTACTTAAACGCTCTACTTACCTTTTTAGTTATACCTATATTAATATTTACGCCTTTACCTATATCTCTATACTAGGTTTTAAAAACCTTATTATTGTAGAAATAGTCTTTACTTTATATTAGAAATAGTTAACTACTTATACTACTACTCTACTAACTCTAGATACTCTACTAGTTCTAGATTACTTCTATTAACCTAATAAGTTATCCCTTTTTAATAAATTTTAAGATCTTTCTAGAGCTCTAATAAGGCTACGCTTCTATTACGTAGTTATAGAAACGTACTTACTTTTTAGATAGCTTCTTACTAGTAAGTATTTTAGGCGTAATCTAGGAACTTAGCTATATACTACTAATATCTAAATTAAGTTACTAAAGAAGAGAGTTTATTAGTATTAGAAGGGTAGCTTTTTTGCGGCGCTTACGCTTTTTTATTACTTTATCTATAAGAGCGTTTTTAGACTTATCTTTATTATCCTATAAGTAATTAACTCTATCCTCCTTTAGCTACTTAAAGATAGAATTTATATAGGTAATAAGCTATCTCTTTCCTATACGCTTATATATCTAATAGAGAGCTACTTTTAGTATTTTAGCTAAAAATACTATATGTTTATTACTAGCTAGGCCGTACGCACTATAAACCCCCTTATTATATTTATCTATAAGTATAGTTAGTTATATTATATCTCTAGCCTAATCGCTACTATAGTGTCTTTAGTAGTCTAGTTTAATTTAAAGAGTATAAGCTAGCGAAGCTATATAGATAGGTATCTTATATATAATTTAAATAAATTACTATATCTAATTATCTAGCGGGGAAAAAAAGAGAAAGAGGGGGCTAAAGGTAGCGTTATTTCTATAATTAATCTAATATTATAAAGGTATATATTATACGCTTATATAGAATAGAACTAATTTTAACTTATATAAGATAAGAGAGTGTATATAGCTATTACTAGTTCTTAATAGATAACGTAGTAGAACTATATAAAAGTATAAGTGCGTATAATAGTAACTAGGGTTTAAAACTTAAAGGGCGTAATGCTAAACTAATTAGGGGGCTTTTTATATTATATTTATTATTATAGCTAATCTTTTATAACGTATAAGCCACCTATTTTATCCTTTATAATTAGATAAGACCCTATCAAATCAGACGTAAATGGGATTATGAGTATAATCCCTTTGAATACGGCTCGTGCACTCTATCAAATCAGACGTAAATGGGATTATGAGTATAATCCCTTTGAATACGGCTCGTGCACTCTGAACGACAGGGG